>APFE030052972.1:0-26474 GCA_000404065.3 Pinus taeda | reverse complement strand
TGTTGTAGAAAACCCATCCATCTATAGTGTCTTGATTGCTGCAACTTAGTTTGGGAGTGTAGATATTGAAGTTGTTGATGATCAGTATGTATTACTGTCTCTTTTCCGATTAAGTAATGTTTCCACTTTTTCACACTTTGTACTAATGCATACAATTCTTTATCATATGTAGGACAGTTAACTACCACAGGATTAAAAGTCTCAGAATGATAACATATGGGTTTATCGTGATGTGTTAACACTGCTCCCATGGCATAGTCACTGGCATCTGTTTGGATCTCAAATGGTCTTTGAATATTAGGTAGTGCTAGTACAGGTGTTGTACTAATCTTTTCTTTCAAGGTGTCAAAGGCTTTCTGTTGTTTGCCTCCCCACTGAAACACCTTGTTCAATATGGTTAAAGCATGTAAGGGAGCTGCAATTGAGGAAAAGTTAGAAATGAACTTCCTCCAATATTGTGCTACTCCTAAGAAGCTTCTAACTTCTGTAGCAGATTTGGATTTAGGCCAGTTTACAATGACTGCCACCTTAGAGGGATCTTTCTTCAATTCACCACCCCCTACTATATGACCCAAATAATTTAGAGATGTTTTGCCAAATTCACATTTTGAGAGTTTAACGTGAAGTTTTTCTCTTTTCAAAACATCTAATGTCTGCTTAACATGCTTTAAGTGTTCTTCTCACGTTTTGCTAAAAATAAGAATGTCATCCAGATACACAATAACAAAATCATCAAGAAAAGGTCTAAGTACATCATTCATTAATCTCATGAAAGTAGCAGGAGCATTAGTTAAGCCAAAAGGCATAACCAGCCACTCATACAATCCCTGATTTGTTTTGAAAGCAGTCTTCCATGCATCTTGTTATGCAACTCTGAAATGATGGTATCCACTGTGCAAGTCTAGCTTGGAGAAATAAACAGCTTCCTTCAATTGATCTAAAAGATCATCTATGCGAGGAAGGGGATAACGATTCTTTATTGTTATCTTATTCAGTGCTCGATAATCAATGCACATTCTCCATAAGCCATCTTTCTTTCTCACCAGAATGATTGGTGACCCACATGGCGATGTGCTAGGCCTAATGAACCCTTTCTCGAGCAACTCTTGCACCTGCATCTTGATTTCAGCATTCTCTAAAGCAAACAACCTGTACATTCCAATGTTAGGCAATGCAGCATCATGTTGCAAAATAATATCATGTACAATTTCCTTTTTGGGTGGCAGACCTTTAGGTTCTTGAAACAATATATCATACTCTGAAACAACCTTTTCTAAATCAACTTAGTGTTTAGCATTACAGCCCTCAAATACATTGGTTTTTTTCAAGCTTCTTTTCCTTTACAACCATCAATAAGAATTGTTTGCATGAATTTATCATTCTTTTCATCTGCCCTAAGTTTATGAGAGTATAATTATTCTTGAGCTTATGAGCTCTTACAAAGTATTCGATTCCATCTTTAACAAGTAGATACTTGTTCTCAGCTCTATAGAAAATAGTTTTTCTATCATACAAGTAAGGACTTCCTAAAACAACTCCACATATATCCAAAGGAATTATGTCTAACTCAAACTCATCTACAAATGTTGACCCAAAAGAAAACTTCAGTTTGCACTGTCTAATCACTTGTAGTTGTGCTTTATCATTCAACCATCCTAATGGGTATGGTTTCTTGTGAAGTGTAGTTGCTAATCCCAATTTCTTTACAATTGCTTCAGAAATTAAATTTACTTGTGAGCCACTATCAAACAAAGTATCAATCTTTTGATGCTTAGAAATAACTCGAATACGAAAAAGATCATGTCTTTGTCTCTCATTCTCTTCATTAATAATAGATTGTGCATAATTACTATAGATGCTTCAAAATTCTTACCTTTTATACCTATAGCTGCAATGGTTGTTTCATCTCCCGAGTCTGACCCCAAATCTTTCTGAATAGCTGCAGCAGTCTTCCTCTTCTTTCCCTCGAACTTCTTAGGTCTCAGCTCTGGATGCAGAATCCAACAATGCTCATCATCATGCCCATCATTTTTACAGTGAGTGCATGAAGCTTTCCTCTTCTGTGCAACGTTAGCCCTCCTTGCTTTCCATTTCTGCTTCCTTTTCTCCTTGCTCTTGCTTTTAGTGGGTTGGGATGATCCCCCAACTTATGGATTTCCATTCTTTCCTATAGCTTCTAGATGAGTAGCTTGTATAGATACTTCATCTATAATAGTGGGATTAAACATGAGGATGGTATGCCTCATGTAGTTGTGTAGACCACCAATGTACTTCAACAGAGTCTCTGGTGAGTCTAATGAGATTCCTAGGATCAATGCTCTCTTTCTAAATTCTTGAGTGTACCCTTGCACACTTTTCCCTTTCAACTGTCAAAGAGTTTGCTAACTCATTATGGCTTGTTGCATGTAGGCCAATGGATAGAACTTCTTTTTTATTACAGAAACAAATTCACTCCAGACAGAGATAGTCTTACCATGTCTTTTCATGTCAGCTTGGGTTCTACCTTCCCACCAAACCAAGGTAGTGCCTCCAAGGTGTAGGCTTGCCAACTGAATCTTGCTCTTGTTTGAGTCGATATTCTGCACTCTGCAATACACATCAATTTGTCTAATCCAATTGTCCAACTTTTTTGCGTTCAACTCTCCATCATATATAGGTAAATCAAATTTGACATCTAGTTTGATCAAAGATGCTTTCTTTTTGTTTTCAAGGTTGTTAGGAGGTGTGAGAAAGCTTTCCTCTTTCCCTTTTCCTTTGGAGTGGTCATGGAAGTGAGACTCATCTTCTCCTTTGTCTTGCTTAGAGCCTGATGAATCTTCATCCTTATGTTTTCTAAAGTCCCTATATACATTTCTTCTACCATGGACTTTATGGCTAGGAAACTTTCTATGAATTGAGGGTCTGGCCCCATAGAACCTTCTTCTCACATTGTCTTTTGAGGATAGACTCTCCCAATTTCAAGAATAGTTTTGACCAACTCTCCTCCTAATTTGAGCTTTGATATAGTGAGCATTCAACAGCTAAACCAACACAAGATTGTCTAACCTTGACAACCTAAAGCTTTGATACCACTTGATCTGAAAATCACTCTTGAGTGATCTTAGTTAAAGAATTATTGAATGAAGGTATTACAGACTCATGTGTTGGTGTGTGTCTATGTTACTTTAGGCAACAGATCGATCAGATTGCAAAATACACAGGCATTGGAAGATGGAAAACAATAAGAGAAACACAGTAAGCAAATACAAGAACACAACAAATTAATAAGGATTTCACCCTAATCTCCAGGGCTACAACTCCTATCCAACTTTCAGTGATGGTCTTCTTCTATTGTGTCTTTAAAGTAGAGATTTACAATGAGGAGCTCAAGTTGAGTCTCCTGAAATAGAAATGATGCTTGGCAGGGTGATTCTTGGATTCCCCAAGCCACTAGAGTGCACAGACTCTTTCCCTCTCCAAGTCTTGACCTCTCTAGTCTTTAATGGGAGGAGCCCAATGTGGTGCTCAATTCCCAACAAATCCTAAGGGATTTCTTAAACGTCTCAAGCTTTCCGTTTGCTCGATGTTTCCTTAGGCTGCAGGTCAGCTCGACCCTCTGTCTTTTTGCTTCTTACTTCATTGTCTCTTCTTTTCTCTGTCTTCACTCTCTTCTCCTCTTGGTGTCTTCTGTTTTGAATGTTCATGGCTTAAAGCCAATTTGTCTCATGACTATTCAATTCCTCTTTTTCCCCCATTGGATTTCCTGTTGCTGCTCGCTTGGAGTTCCCTCTCTCTACGTCATCATCAACGGCTCATAGGGAGTGGCCACTTGTCCTCTCGTGAACTACTCTAGCTCTTCCTCAACAGTTCGATTTTTTTGGTTACATTATGTAACGACTCACCCACCAACTCAGCGGTCAAATCAGACCTCAAACACTTACGTGTCGCGGCTTAATCCCCTGTCAAATTCGATTTCTCCTTTAGGCGCGATCTTCGCCGTCAGATCTAGAGCCTCCAGATCCTATGCCATTCGCTCATTTTGTGCGGTTGACCTGCTCGACCGTTAGCGTGTGATGAGCGATGGTTTTCTCTCTCATCTACCTGCCACGCATTAGGCGCTGAATGGAATCGCTCGTTTTTCTCCAAATCTGCTTATCGCCCAAGGGTGCCCTCGATATACTGCCAGTTTTGGAGTGCGGGTCCCACCTTTTGCCTTAGCGCTTTCCCCACGGTTTCCCAGCTTCCATGCAATCGAGCGCTTTGGGGGTCTTTACTTCTCGAGGGGTTTTTTCCAGTGATGCGTGATTAGCGCTACGTCAGAAATGACCTCTATTTCTCGATATGGGCTTCCCAAGTGACAATTTTGCCTCTTGCGCGGTCTCCATGGGCCTCGGTCAGCGCACTTTGACTGAGGTCCTCGTCATTCCTCGCTGGTTGCAAACTTCCACTATTAGAGGTCTTCCTAATCGCTCTTTGTTCACAAATTCGAAGTCTGTCTTGTTTTGATATAGTCATGGCATCATGATTATTTTTCGTGGATCCAATTTAGATCACTAAACAATAGTATCCACCACAGTCCATTCCCCTAAACCAGTTATTCATCAGCCAAACACCTCATCATCATCTAGTTCATCTCCATCCAGTTCAAGCCCTTCCTCAAGCACCACTAATTTACCCCCTAGTCAAGCCAGAATCTCAGCTATGGCATACCGATATGCACCTCTGGTTTTACCTGTACAACTCCATGCCATGCCCCAATATTATCAAAAAAATCTTTTAGTTTGATACTACTGGTCAGTACACTGCCCAACATCATGTAAACAAAATGACTGATTATTTTGAGTTGCATGAGGTAGATGAATCAGATGTCCAAATGACATTGTTTTCCCAAACATTGACTAGGGATGTTAAGAAATGGTTCAAAGATTTACCTACCAATCATATTGCAGACTTAGCTGGTTTTCATAGATTATTGATTGGTAGATGGGAGAGAAAGAAAAACCCTATGCAAATACTTTCTGAATATGATAACATTAGAAGAGCTCCTAATGAGTCAATTCGGGATTATTGTATTAGGTTCAATAACATCTACAATGCAATCCCTACTAATCTTAAGCCTCCACATGACCTAGCATTAATCAAATTCTTTGATGGTTTTGACACTGACATGTCACACCAATTAAGGGAAAGAAACCCTCAAACATTGGAACAAATTAAAAGCAATGTTGTTAGTGTAGAGGCCAACCTATTAGCCAAGAAAGCCAGAATAAGAAATGAAAAGAGAGTTGTAATTAAAGAGGAAACTTCCACTTCTGATGGAAAAATAGATAAGTTAGCAAAGAGTGTAGAGAGAATAATGGATAGATTAGAAAACATGGAAAGAAAAACTCAATGGGAGAATCAACAACCACCCCTAATAAGAAACCCCAACTTTAGGAAGAATACTAATGTTGGAAAGATTCTATACCAGATCAGCAGATTATTCCTCCCTTCTAAGAGAACTATGTTGAGGGTTCACAGAGCCATGAAGAAGAGGATGATACCCAAATAAACTTATTAGGAATAAACAATGAAAATATTGTTTTTCTTACTCAAGAAGAACGTGAGTTGTATATGTTGCAACAATTGCAATTAAAATCTGGTGAGTCCTTTGACTTTAAACAGGGTTATGAGTCAGCTATATATGAGGTTCACAAACAGTATAGCTTAAGAAGTAAAAAGAATAATGAAGCTCCCACTAAAATATCAATCCATACCCAAACTAAAAAGATAACAGAAGCTCCTATTACTAAAATTTTACAAATCCTCCCTAGGGGAACACCGAAGACTTCTACCCCAAAAATTGTAGATATAACCTCCACTGAAACTCAAACTGAAAAAAATTACTGAAATCAATCCAAACAAGAGAAATTAAAGCAAAACAGTTGAAACACATACTAAATTGCCTACTACTAAGAAGAAAGATAAAAACACACAAACTGCATTTGTTAAGGAAGATCTCATCCAAACAAACAAAGCTCAAATCCCTTTCAACATCAAAAATGAAATAGCAAAATGAAATATATCAGTTCCTTTGACCGAACTAGTAAAGAATGAATCCTACAGATCACAAATAATTGAATATTTAAATATAGGAGAGGGAGAAGATGTTGTCAATTTGAATGATGATCAACTTGAATTATTGTTTGGCCCTGAGGCGAATGGTATTCATCAGCAAGGGGGAATCCCTCCTTTCTACATTATCTTGAACGTTCATGACAAAATATTATAATGTTATGTTAGACTCAGGGGCATCCCATAATTTGATGCCAAAAGCAATCATGGAGAGGTTAAACTTAGACATTACCAAACCATATAAGGATTTGTTTTCCTTTGACTCTAGCCAAGTTAAATGCCTTGGTTTGATCAAGGATTTATGTGTAACTCTAGTCCAATGCCCAACAAAGAGTATTGTGATGGACATAGTAGTTGCAAACATCCCACCCAAATATGGAATGTCGCTATCTCGCTCATGGGGAGCAAAATTGCAAGGATATTTGCAATAAGATATGTCATATGCCACCATATCTATTTTTGGCCAACAAAGAAAACTATATAGAGAGACCTTGATGAAATACATGGTGAGTAGTGCAGAAAACCACAAAATTTCCCAATATACTCCATGCATTCTAATATGGACTCTTTCATCTTGTACAATTCAGATCGTGACAAAAAGGAAATCACAGCTAAAGAACTGAAATACAAAACAACCGACAATGAAAACATATTTCATGAGTCCCTATGGCATTTGGATTTTGATGGATCTGTGAATAGGTTAGGGGTTGGTGCAGGAGAGTGGATCCATAATATGGAGAATAATCATTCTGAGGAACATGCATTCAAATTAAACTTCAAGTGTACAAACAACATGGCAGAGTATGAAGCTCTCATCTTAGGATTACAAATGGTTAGAAAACTTGGAGCCAAGAGAGTTTCTATACTTGAAGACTCATAATTGATTATTAAACAAATTAATGGTGAATACTTTGTAAACAATCCTAGACTGAGTCAATATAGGGAGATTGTCCTAGATATGATTAAATACCTCCTGGAAACAAAATTTATTGCCATTCCTAGAAAACAAAATATGCAATCCCACAGCCTTGCCACTTTTGCTAGTACCTACAAATTTCCCTTCAAACCCAGCATCAGGACACTGTAGAAGTGATACATAGGCCTATCATACCAGACAATTTGAAGTATTGGCATATTTTCTCCCAGGATTCTCAAATTTATGACTTCATGAACGTTGAAGGTGAGTTTCAGAATTGTGAAATAGATACATATTGTACAGTAGATAACGACATAGATGTAAATATTTTAGATATAGGTAAACCTACTAATTCCACTAAATTAGAAGTAGATAACTTAGAAATTGTAGAAATAGAGGAAATAATGAATGATGATCCTAACATTCCTAATCTTAAAAATAATTTTTTGCCTAAGGGATTAGTCCCCTTAGAAGATTTGTTTGACTCAAATGATGTAGCTAGGAAGCTGAAAATGGAGCCTTTGAGAGAAGATATAGAAGAATGTAATATAAGAACTGAAGAAAAACCAAAAATCATTAAAATATCAAAAGCCTTACCTCTAGAGGAAAAGGTAAAATACATAAATATGTTTAAAGAGTTCCAAGATGTTTTTGCCTGGAGTTATGAAGACTTGAAGTCTTATGACACTAGCATAATTCAACACAAGATACCTCTCAAAGAGGATCATAAGCCTTTCAAACAGAAATTTAGGAGAATTAATCCAGTTCTTATGCCATCTATTGAGAAAGAAGTTAAAAGAATGTATGATGCCCAAATCATAGCTCCCATTAGATATTCAGATTGGATTTTAAACTTAGTCACTACTAGGAAGAAAACTGGAGAAATCAGACTTTGTGTTGATTTCAGAAATTTAAACAAGGTCTCATTAAAAGACAACTATCCTCTACCAAAAATTGACCATATCCTTCAAAGGGTAGTAGGCTCATCCAGAATTTCAATACTTGATGGATTTTCTGGATATAACCAGATCTTAGTTCAACCAAAGGACCAAGCCAAAACTGCATTTACTACTCCTTTGGGTACCTTCACGTATTTGAATATGCCTTTTGGATTAATGAATGCAGGAGCAACATTTAAAAGAGCTATGGATATAGATTTTTCCAAGGAGATACATGAATTCCTAGTGGTATACCAAGATGACATCACAGTCTTTTCTAAATCTGACAATGAACACCCAGATCACTTGAGAAGAGTTTTCATCAAATGCGGGAAATTTGGGATTTCTTTAAATCCCAAAAAGACACTCTTTGGTCTAGAAGAAGGTAAGTTGTTGGGACATATCATAGCTAAAGATGGTATTAGAATAGATCCTGCTAGAATAGAGGCCATCTTAACCATCACCCATCCTAGAAACATCAAAGAATTGTAGTCATTTTTAGGCAAAATTAATTTTCTTAGGATATTAATTTCAAATTTAGTAGAATTGATTAGAGAACTAAATAACATGTTAAGAAAAGATTCAAAACTTAAATGGACAGTGGAGGCCGAACAGTCCTTTGAAGCCATCAAGGAATACCTTACCAAAACTCCAGTCCTTATAAGTCCTGATTTCCAAAAAGATTTTATAATTTTTTTCTTTTTCTTCAAAACACACCATTGCAACAGTCTTGTTGCAAAAGAATGACCAAGGATATGAACAACCAATTGCATTTTTTAGTAAATCCTTAAGAGATGCCACACTCAAATACAATATTATGGAAAAACAAGCATTGGCTTTAGTAAAGGCTATCAAATATTTCAGAGTCTATGTTTTGTATTCTCACATTATTGCTTATGTTCCAAATTCAGTAGTTAAGGACATTTTGACACAAAATGGACCTGAAGCGAAAAGAGGAAAATGGATTGTCACTATATTGGAATATGACATAGAAATAAAGCCTACTAAACTTATCAAAGGCCAAGGTTTAGCCAAACTCATGGTTGAATCAAATTGTCGTGCCCTAGATATTAACTTCATTGGTGCCCTTTATGACCAGGAAGAGATGGTGACTCCACAGATCAATAAACCTTTTACATATTCACCCTGGTATGCAGATATCATATTTGTATTACTAAACTTACAAGATCCTCCTGGTTTAACAAGAAATAAAGCTAGATGTTTGAAAATGAAGTCATTAAAGTATTGTGTTATAGATAATACTTTGTTTTGGAAAGACATTAGTGGTATTCTTTTGAACAATTTACTGAAAGATGAAGGTGATAAAATTGTGCAAGAATTTCATGCAGGGGATTGTGGAGGACACTTGTATTAGAAAAATACTGTTGAAAAAATCCCGAGGGTTGGTTTCTATTGGCCCACTCTTTTTGCAGATGTTAAAAAAATGTGACCTCCTGTCATAAGTGACAGATATTTGAGGGAAAGAAAAAAAATTTACCCTTGCCTCTTAAACCAATCTCCACATAAATGTCATTTCAACAATGGGGGTTAGACATCATTGGAAAAATACACCCAGCCTCCTCAACCCAACATAAGTGGATTCTGACTGCTACCGATTAATTTACTGAATGGATAGAAGCCATCCCTTCTAGACAAGCCACAAACACTGTCATTATCTCATTCTTAGAAAATAATACCATGTCAAGATTTGGATGCCCCCAAAAGCTCATTACTGATAATGCAGCTGCCTTTAAATCCAATAAAATGGTAGATTTATGTAACAAATACCACATCACCCTTGGCCACTCCACTGCCTATTACCCTCAAGGTAATGGACTTGCAGAATCCTCTAATAAAATCCTGGTCAATATCATTAAGAAATTACTAGAAGACAACAAAAAGACATGGAACAAAAAGTTGGTCAATGCCTTATGGGCAGATAGACTAACTACTAAGAAGTCAATTGGTACATCTCCCTATCAGTTAGTATATGGGATGGATTCTATTTTTCCATCTTCTTTGGGAGTGCCAATAATGAATATCATCCAGGAGTTGCAGGTAGAACCAAATGATATCCAGAGAAGGATAAATCAAACCATACGCTTGCAGTAGACCAGAGAAGAAGTATATGCAAAATCACAGATAATCCAGGACAAAATCAAAAATATATTTGATAAAAAGACCAAAGTTGATGATTTTTACATAGGTGATAAAGTTCTTAAGTGGGATTCAAGAAGAGAAGACAAAGGCAAACATGGCAAATTTGACTTCATATGGCAAGGTCCTTATGTCATTTATGGTTACATAGGTAACAATGTTTTTTTCTTGGGAGAGATAGATGGATCAGATCTACTAGGAGGACCCGTCAATGGTAGAATGTTGAAGCATTACTTTTCCACTAATTAACAATAGTTCACTTCACTTTACTCATTGTATATAACATTGCAGAGTTTAGATTGGATTGGATGGTGATCTTTTGAAGTTGAAGCCCGGAGAGAAGGCCCTGAGCTTTGAAGGTTTCACCATCATAAGTATGAATAAGGCAGAAATCCAAGAAGAACAGTTTATAGGGTAAGTGCAGTTATAATTCAAAGGCTATTGATCTTAGAGTTCTTGACATTTCACCAAGAAATTCCATCCCCATGTGGAGCCACTGTTAGGATCCTATTTTAATAGGATTCATAATTTTGAATTGGCTATGGTTAATCTTGTAATATTGTACATACTTTTGCTTTCTGCAAAATGTTTTCCATATTAAAAATTAAAAAATGTAAATAGGGTATGTCCTAAAATAAATATCAAAGGACAAAAAGAATAAAAAAAGTGAAAAAAATATGAACCTAAACAAAAACATATCATGAAAGTATGCAAGTCTAAGTGCCACTACTTTTTACTTTACTGTGCAAAATAATGGTTGTGTGTAGCTTGTCATAAATGTCACAACCCATGATAGTCAAATTGTTTAATCTTGACTAGTTCATGTTTTAAATTTCATGTTTATATATAGAGAATAAAGATCTAGCCAAACTGTTTAATCTTGGCAGATCAGTAGTTAGGTAGAGAAATAAAATGTGCTCATAAGCTTAATCTGAGCCATTGGATGATATAAGGTTAGAATTAGATTGTTTGCTTTTCAAAAGAAAAAGGAAAGAAAGGGTCTGCAAGCTTAAATGCACCCAATAAAGTGAAGAAAAAATGTTAGGGTAAGTAAAGGGTAAGTAGAAGAAAGGTTGCAGAAGTACATAGTTGATTGAAGCATAAGCACATTTATTATGCTTAATCCTATGTTTCAGTGTGTAGGAGCAGTTATGAAAGTGAAAGGATGTTCGCAAGCCAATTTAATTAACTTCCCCTCATTTCATTTCACCCCCCACTACATACTTACTAATTTCCCCATTATCCCATCATTTCTTAAGAAAATACCCTTTTCCCTTAATTTTGACCTTTACCCCTTGGTTTCACATATTTCCCTAGTAAAATAACCTCCAAAGGTCATTTCCCTAACCAAAACCCCTTTTCCCTAGTGTGAAACCCATTCCCCTTTGAAAAATCATTTTCCCCTTATTAATTTCCTTATTTTATCTAAAAAAACCCATAAAACCCCCCTTGTCCTAAGTTTAAATTTCCCCTCCGCATTTACTTAATTAACTCCGCCACTTATATATTTCCCGACAAAACCCTTTTAACCCATAAGTCCCCTTTTTCCTAAGATTTGTTTCCCCCTCGCTTTATTTAATTAACTCTGCAAAATTCACATTTTCCCCATATAAACCCGTTTAACCCACCACCCTTACTGCGGTAAACGAACCCTGCCACATTAAACCAGGGTCCCATTTTACTAAACCCGCTTATATTTAACCCCGCCTTATTCGTTATTTAATTAAAGTTAAGTGTAATTAATCCCCCCGAGGCCCCGCTAATCTCTGCTCCTTTTCCCTCCATGCATCTCGACTGCGCGACAGCCCTCCGATCACCTGCTTCAAAATCCAATGACCCACATCCATATCGCACACTCCTGATGTCCGATAGTTAAAAGCCCAAGAACATGTGAGATTCGTGGTTTTGGTCAGGCCCCTTTCGGTTACATGGCATCTTTGGGTTAACTCGCGTGCTCTCATGGAAAAACCGCCCGACTACCAAAAGCGGTGCGATGAACCTTAATACCGCCTCTCCGTGTAAGCTGAAACCATCCACTGTTCACATTATGAAAGTCCGCACCAATTATAGTCCTTACCCGTCAAAACGCCAAAGGCCCTCATTTTTACTCTTTTCGCTTGTTTTTCACTGAAAGCTGCCTAACCTTTCCTGTACCACCCTGAGCCTTTACAACCGAATTTCACCATTGATTACCTCCCGAACACGCTCCGAATTCTATCCACAAACATCTTAGTTCCCTGAAGCCATTATCATCTTCCTGCCGACATCAATTTTATTAACGAATTGTTTTATTTTGCAAGTGATTAGTAGAACAGGAGCTTGGATAAACAATTTTGATACTAGTTCCAAAACTTGTTTACTCCAAGATTCGCAAAGAAAATGTATTCAAAAGCCTTCATTCATAAGGAAAAGACAATTATCACAAAGCAGAAGGAAATAAGTTACACAGTAAGTGTTAAAAATAGAGATGAAATCATTTTCACCAGCGCAGGAAAGGGTTCTTACAAACTATGGTCTCCAAGAAACATTTTGTATTCTACATAGTAAAATTCATTTTTAACTAAAAACACAGAAGCATGAAAGACTGAGTAAGATTTAGAGTAAAAGGTAAAAATGAAAGCAGGTGAGAGAGCATACAGTTTAAAGACTAAACAGAGGAGACAGATAAAGAAATATAGTTAAAAAACAATCAAATGAAAATGTATCAGATGAAAGGTCATAAGTAAATATGACATCTAGCGTGAAGACCAAACAACCAAGCAGCCTAAAGGACAAAAGATCAGAGATTAAAAGACAACATAACCTAAATAACAGGGACAACAAATATCAGTTCAATAGTGTCTCTATCTTCTTGCATGAAGATATTTATTTTTCCTATATTAGTTCTCAATGCAGTTTGAGATATTTTGTAAGTTCTTTTTGTATAAATAATTTGTAATTTCAAGTATTCAGGGTGGATTGCTATACATTTGTAGAGTTATTTGATCTTAAACCTAAGGGTTATTGTACCAATTTTCAAGTCAACATACTGGAGCAAGTAATAAAAAGATTGCACTACAGGATTCATGAGATGAGCTATTGCAATGAAGTAACTTCTTTGTCTGATTTTGTTCCTTTCTTATATGTTTCATAAACTTAAATATTATCTAAATTTGAATGAATTAACTGGAAATTTAACTTAGGATTTGTTTAAGTACACTCTGTTTTGCATAGTTAATCATTTATATGTTTTCCTTTGATGTCCGGATTTGAGAACCCTTAATTACTCTCCCATCACATTGACCTCTTTCATTGCTCTTCATGATCCGGCCTAGGGAACCCTTAATTTTTCCCTGGATCTGATTGGAAACCATTTCACCTTTAAGCCTTTGAGATCTGTAGTAACTCCTCTATCTTTCCCTATAGACAATGTTTTTAGAACTTAATCTAGTCTTGTTTTTCTGACATTTGACCCCATAACCCAATGGTAAAAGACAACCCTTTTTCATCTAAGTAAGCAATCCCACCACCCAAATTCAAATCAAAAAACCAAGCACAATCATAACTATCCTAAAATCCATTAATGAAAACAAAGTTAAATAAAAAAGAGAGAGCCCTCTCTGAGATTAGGAAGGCTAGATCTTGATCTCCAAAGTTGGTTTGTGGTTACCTCTATCATTTCTTTTTCTGACAACTTAGAAGAAATTTTAGAGTGATAACAAAACCTCTAGTAAGCATAATTGTGCAATTACACCCCGTTTTTCTTTCTTTAGAAGCTTTGTCATGTCATTAGAGTTGATTATCTTTCTTGGTTTCCCTGTGATATCCCTTAATTCAACTTCCTTTCCTTCCCAAAAAAAAATTCAAGAAAAGTTCTTGAAAATTAAAAGTTATCGTCCCGAAAGATTGTAACCATTGGACTCCTAGTACAACTTCAACACCACCCATTGGAATGGAAAGCATTGAACTATTCAATACATATTACCCCATGGTTAGCTTGATATTATGGCACTTTCTAGAGTATTTTATAGTTCCTCAATTTGCAACCATAAATTGACACTCTAGTGCTCGATATAGGAAGAAATTCAATTCCTTGGCTATCTTGCAATGAACAAAATTATGGCTACCATGTGTATCAATCTGCACTATTATCTTTTTCTTATTGATATATCCTTCGACCTTGAGAGTTTTAGGAGTGGTGATTCCTTTCAATGCATTATAAGATATGGTCAAATTCATTTCTTCTTTATCTAGTGTTGGTTCGTAGTGTATATCCTCCTCTTTTGATGTTTCTTGTTCTTGTTCTTCCTCCTCTTCACAATCTAGATAGAATAATTTCTTATCAACACACTTATGACCTTTAATGTACTTTCTATCACAACTGTAACAAAGCCATTTTGCTCTTTTTTCCTCCAATTGTTGTGGAAGGCTAGTAGAAACAACACTTCCATCTTTATAGTTGTGAGTGGTAGACTTCCTTCTTGCAATAATTTCGCTTTCAACTTTTCTTGCCACCTTGAATGCCTTGTCCAATGAATCAAGTTCCTAAAGAAGAAACTCATGTTGGATGTCATCCTTTAATGTCCCTATGAATACATCGATCCTATTCTCCTCTAGAATATCAGTTAAACCTTGATATTTAAATTTTGGAAGTCCTCAATGTGCTCCACCATTGAACCCTTTTGTTTGAGATTTACCAATTGGCTAAAGAAGATGTTGCTCTTTGTATCCCCATAATGTGCTATCATTTCATCCATAAAAATTTACCAAGTGACAACTGGTTTCTGAGAACAAAGCCATCAATACCATAAAAACTGACTGGGTTCTAAATATAAAGATGCAATGCGTACGTTTTGTGTGTGTTTCACATCAAGGAGATCAAAATATTGCTCCATTTGTAGTAACCATGTTACCTGATCCTTGTCATCAAAATTAATCATATCTATCTTTGGAATGTGGTGGTTCTTAAACCAAATATTGGAATCTCTAAAATCACAAATTCATATTATTTTGGTCCTCATCATTATTTTCATGGATTACCTTGTCATCGCTAGGAAGCCTTTTTTCTAGTAACTCTACCAAACCTTTCTTCAACCCTTCTATCTTGACATTAATCAGTGGTTCCATGTATGCTTTTAAACCCTCATTCAAAATTCCCATGCAAATTGTTATACCATCTATATTAACATTCATCATGGCTTCCAATTCATTTTTTGTTACTTTTTACGAGAGAAAAATTTGTTGCACATGGTCTCATAATTTTGATATATCTTGCTACATTTCTTCCTCTTCTTCATGTGTCATTAAAGAGATTTCTGGTTGCTCACTAGGCATGACCATTTTTTAGTTTTGAGGAATTTTGGAATCAAACAATGATATTTATCCTTCACGATGCCTTTTGAATCACTTCAAACTTATTTTTCAAACAAAAGTTATGCAAAATTTTAAAAATATACACTTTTTTCTTGCTTTTTAGGAGCTCGATATTGAAACTGTTGTACCTCTGTAATTTAAAATATTCAAGGTCTGAAATTTTTTCCTATGGTATCCCTCTGAGTCTTATTTCCAACTCCACAAGTCATACCAAAATTGGATTATTCAAGATAATGGTATGCCCAATCTCCCACGATGAATTGATTATGGACTAGTTCAGTAGAGAAAACTTGTAAGGAATTCCACGTGTCACTGTTTCAACCTTTGGCCCTAAAATGATACATGAACAACTATATTATGTGGAATTTCAGTCACTTTTTACGAAATTCAAATTAGATGCTTGAAGAGGAAGTTATGACAATTTTACCAAGGTCACTTGTTTGAGACTGAATGCTGGAGCATGCGAAAACCCTAACTTCTTCAAACCATATCTCGGAAAATTTATTGAACGGAGATCTGAAATTTTTACAAGAAGTTTATAAATATTTCAGCTCCACGTGGTCACAATGTCATATTTTGGACCTTTGTAGAAAAATTGTTATAGCTAAAATTCCAAGCTGACCTATTTGTAGCAGGGAAACCCTAGAATCTAAAGCTCTGATACCAAATGTTATGCAACCAACTCACAAAGCAGAAGAAAATATAGAAAAGCGACTTAAAAATTATCCTCTTCAAGGGGGGGAGTCTCCTTTACATTACATAAATGAAAAATTCTTGGATGATACAAATGAAGACCTCCTTGGTATATATAGGAGTCTAAGGGGTCACAATATAATTAGAGCCTACATAATAATAATAATAATGTAAGGGAACATCAGTAACAATAGTGGACTTCTATGGGGCACAACAATAACAACATGAGGGATACATGGACACAATAATAAAAATAGGGGGCTCTACTAACAATAACAATAAGGGGGATGCACTAGTATTATAGGGACCTAACAAAGCATCTCTAATGTTGAATTCATACCCTTGTTAAAAAATCACATTGGTTGATGGGGTACTACTTATATACTATTGGCATTCAATGGAACAACATTAATAGATAACAAGACGTTATAACTCTCATTATAAACAATAACACTAGCTACATTTATTGGTGAAATAATTCCATACTAACCAATGTGATAATCAATAACAAACCTAATCAAAATGAAAATATAAGTATTCCATTCATTAAAAACATTTAACAATATTTTCCTTAACTCCTAATGAAGACTATAAATTTAACAACACTTTTTATACCCCCACCCCTTCCATTTACCCTTATGGCATAACTCCACCTCTCTAATTTTTACTCTGCATCATCTAGGCATCTTGTCTAGCTAAGGAGGTCAACCATATAACAATAATAAATGCTATAAATTTACTCATATGATGAAAATATTTGCAACCTTTATGCACTGGGAGTATGTGGCAATATGAGGAAAAACACCAATAAATATGGCATTGTTAGGTTTTGAGGCGGAATGTTCCATTTATTCAAATATTTTGATTGCCTCCTTGTCACATCTATGTAATATGGAATAGATTGCAATCATAACATTCTAAGTGACTATGTTTGTATTTATGCCTAAAATATGCATTTTATAGACCATTCAATCCTAAAAGATGCATGCATGGTTTATCTTCTTGGTCATTTGGAAAGAGGGAAGTCGAGAGTCTTTTCTAATTTTGATCGAGTAGCTTTTTTCCTTGCACCTTAAGGGATCTTGGAAAACAAAAATAGAAAGACTAAGTTATCTTAAGATTTTGAAAATGCATGCCCTACCTTAGCAAATTCATGCCCTACGTCAGAAAATTCATGCCCTATTGATGAGCACCAGTATTGCAGCAAGGATGTTGTAACTCCTGGGGCTACCAACTTTAATTCATCAACCTAGGGTTCGTACAAACTTGAAGGTGACAGTGTTGTATACACAAATAGATGTAATGGGTCCACTCTTTGTCACTTTTGAGCTGGGGTGATAGACCACTAGGGCATCCTTCTATTGATTTAGAAGAAGTTTAATTACCAATTGAGAGAGGACAATTTTACCCTAATTGAGAGAATTGAAATGTTGCTTACTCCAGTAATGAAAGACTAAAATAGATGCCTACAAAACACATAACTCATCTAGCTATTTGTTAAGATACCTTTCTTCAAAATAATTCTAATTTAACACATGTGAAATATTAACTAACCTAAGCATGAAATCTGATCTAAACAAGCACTTATGAATATAAAGACTTTTATTTTTATCTTTTTGTGAAAATATGAATGCTAATCCTTCTTGGTTGCATGGAAGGTGAGATAGGTGTAGAGGGAGGTGAGTATAATAGTTCAGATGGCTTAGGAGGCAAGAAGGTATCTACTCCTAGTTTTGGTGATGCTTGTTTCACAAATCGGGCTCAAAATAGGCCACTACAGGTTTTCCTATAGGATGTCCTAGTTCACCTACAGGATCCCCTGTTTTCCTACAGGAACAGGTCGAAAGCATAATGAGTGATTTGGAAAGTGGTATGGAGCTTAGGGAAGGTGAGGAATGGAAGAAATAAGGCAAGGGAGTGGTTTTAACTCACTCAGAACTCAAATCAAAGCTTTATGATGGTTAGATTTTCTCAATAAGCTTGGCAAGTTGTCTTTGTAAAATGATACTTCGAATTGAGAACTTAGCAGCCCTTGGCGATCATGGGTGGATATGGTTTGGCTGAGGCTGATGACATAAGGTCTTCTTGCAATGTAGAAACTCCTATAGAATATACATCATTGATGGAATTTATCCATAAATCATCTCAAAACAAGAAGGGTTTACAAAATATAAGAAAATAGAATTTGCATCATCTATTTTGCCAATTTCATGCATGGAAATACTTGAAACCTATTATGAAAGAAACATGAAATCTAATACAAATTTAAGATATAAAAAATGACAATTGAGACCTATCTTTTAAAACTGAAAGAGGATGACCTGATTAGCAGAATAACCCTAAATTTCATAAGAAACCAGAATTCTGTCTTTTTGGGCTAAATGGGAGTTGTTCCTCAAGCCATGGTCCCTGAAAGGAGGAATGAGGTAGGAGCCACCTATTATCAGTCTTTTTTTGAATATTTCCTTATCTCTATAATGCTATTGTTAAAGCTATCCAAATATGGAAGAAAACTAATCAAATCTACCAATACTGCAATTTAACAACACCAAAATCAATTTAACAACTAATCTATGAGATAACCTAAGCATACAAGTACAGTAAGAGGAACCTTTGTTGCTAGGGTTGAGCCCTAACCCAATAGCTTCAGCCCTCTGAGTCAACTAAGTGTTGGATCAAGGGAATGTTTCTCATTTTCATTAACATATCAAAAATACATAACAGTGCTTGGTCAAAATCCTTCAACTCGAAAACTGCTTAGCTATCTTGCATAAAAAATATGAATCCTAATGAGGCTCTAGGCCTATTTATTTATACAACTGAAGTTTTCAACAACTTACTTAAATCTGGGGAGGCGTGGCTCCAGAACTTGAGCTTAACTGGTTCTTAACTATCACTAGCATGGCTGCCAATGATCCTCATGACTCGGCTACCTGCAACTCCAAGCTGGTGTGATTTGATTGAGAGATCTTCGAGTGAGGGAGGAGTTAAGGAGGGAGACCCTAGGTCCTATAATCTCTCCTTCTTGTCTCATTCGAGTTCTTGCACCATAATTAGCCACAATTTGCTCCAAAAACCTGCAATCAATGCACATTAGACCATTAGACATGACATCTTACTTTTACTCATCTCATTAAGAAAAATATAAGTAAAACATGTAAAGGATTATGAGAAGAGTTTATTTTAGTAAGATTGGAGGTGTATTAAGGTCCATATATTTTACCCAATGATGAGCCTCATCATCACCCCCTACTGAAAGTGTTTCTCATCCTTTGAGAAACTCAATCTATATCCATGTCCTTCATTGCTCTGGTGGCTTCCCTAACATTCTATACTTCTGCTAAGGTCTCTTCCTCCTGTGAATAAAACCCTGCATTATTCTCTATCTCCTCTAACTTCTTTCTTATTCTTCTTTCCTTCCTTCCAACATTCCTAAAATCAAAGGTGGATTGAGATTCAAGCCAATCCAGTTGAATTTGAGTCTTTGTAATCCTTTCTTATACATTGTGGTTCTATTCAGTGCCTCCCTCATTCTGTCAGGAGAATGATATTGTCTAATTTTTAGGCTGTAAGGTAAGGTGTTCCATCTCCTTTGGTAGGATTGTTGGTTGTCATCTCCTAGCAATCTTAGCATGTCTTCAAATTGTGTGATTGTCTGTTCTTGTACAACAAGATACCTTGGTGCAAGCTTGGGATCATTTTCAATGAGGTTGTGGGTGATGATGACAACCATTGGGTTAGATTTTTCTACTTTGATAATAAGGGGTTTTGCCTCTTCTTTTGCCAGTACCTTTTTCATCTTTGTAGCTCTTGCCTCCTCATGATTCATCCAAGATGACAAGGCCATCAATTGAAAGTCCCCTAGATTTGGAGTTGGATCCTACACATTTAAATCTGTTAAAGCTAAATTGTGTAGGTAAAACTCAGATATATTTTCTCTATCCTCCAAGGTGATTTGATCACAAAGGTCAATGAATTGTCTGTAGTCTTGGAAGGGAATAATTCCTCTTTGTGCTAGGGTATTTATCTGGAATTGTAGCCTTTGTTCCTTGAGGTATAAGGCATATGACTTTGCTGACATCTTGCACTGGATTGCCTCCATGGCCAAACTAGCCATAGTTTCCAATTGGATTTCCCTTTCTTGTAGTTGCTTCCTTAGCCATGTGTTCTTAGACTCTAACTGAGATTTCATTATTTCTTCTCTATCTCTTATGTTTCTCAGTTCTCTTCCCATCTCCTGTAATTTCTCCTCCATGTGGCATACATCCTCTGCCCCTTTTGATCTAGCAATTTTCATCCACCTATGTGTCCTTTCCCTCTCTTTTTCAAGCTCTAAGAATAGAGGAATGGCAAACTTCTATGGTATCACCCTACCTCCTTCAATGAACCTGTAGTAGGAGCTAAGGTTTGGCTGTGGGCTAGGCTCCTTTAGTTCTTGACCCTCTTTCTCTGTTTCTTCTTGAGAAATTCCTTCTTGGTCTCTTTTCCATGTTTCATGTAGTTTTGATAGAGTTTCCTGTAGGATTATCTCTGCTTCTTGTATGTTTGACTGTGTCTCCTATAAGATACATTTTCCTTTTTATGAGGTTTACCTTGTGACAAGCCTCCTAACATAGGTGATTGGAGACTTGGGAGAAGCTCGTTTTCCTATTCCTTCTCCTTCCTTTTTCTTTAGAGGGACTATTTTTTCTTTTTGTTTAGGTGAGTCCTCTATGACAATTGGAGTTTTGGTAGGGATTTGAGATCTCCTTTGTCTAATCTTGGTGCTCTTTCTTGTCCTGAAGTACAATGGGGTTTGTCTTTGCCTCTTTCCCTTTGATTTGACAGGTGTACTTAGGGCAGTTAGAGCAGTTCATGCCTCTTTCTCTGTAAGCTCTGGAGACACCCTTTGTGATTCTTCTTCTTCTCTACCATGAGTTGCAGAATTCTGTTCATACTTCTATCCTTCCTCTTTTCCATTTTCTTTTTCATCCTTTTCTTTGTCTCCTCTTTCCTCTTCTTTTTCTTCCTCTATTTCTTCACTCTACTCATATGTTTCTTCTTTTGTTTCGCCTTTTGTTTCTCCTTCATTTTCCTCCTCTGTTTCTTCTTCATTTTCCTCCTTTGCTTCTTCTTCTCCCTCACTAGAAATAGGGCTTATTTCATACTCAATATCTTCAATTTATCCTTGTTCCTGCATGTCTGCAAATGTTTTCCATGCAATAGGGAATCTTAAGTTTTGTAGAGAATATTCAAGGATGAGTTTGATCAACCCATGATGGTCTAGTTGCCCATGTTTTCCCTCTTGACCTTGATACTCATGTCCATCGTGGATTGTAGAATAAAATAGGGTATACTCGGTCTGTTATGAGGAGGTGTGTTCTCTCCAAACCTCAGTTCTTGGAGGAGTCTGAAGTGGTATCCATAAACTACATTGTATCCCCCCTCACATGAAATATATTTGATGAGGTGGTAACTGACTTCATTCCAAGGGTATGGAATGTTATCCCTTCTAACCCCATTTTTTCCTTCTATTGGCTCTTCTCCTTCCAAAAAGAAACTTTTCTTTGCAAGGGTGTTGTTAGTCTTGTCTTCTTTTCTACATGGTAACCCTAGGGGGAGTGCAATAATTTTTCTTATAACCTCAGGGATAATTGCTACTAATAAACACTTCACCCTAGTAGTGGCATTGGCTCTAGTGAGGGGTATGAGTGAGAGGGAAAATTCTTTGGCCAACATCATCATCGTATCCTCCCATCCTCTCAAAGAACCCCATCCATTGATGTCTTGTAAAAATTTCCACCACAGGAGGATGCTGGCTGATTCTTGTTGTGTTGGTGGGTTCTCTCTTATTGAAACCTCTTGTCATCTTTTCCTGGTAATTCTTGAGATTTGTGTGGATACAGTTCAAGACTTCTGGTAGGTGAGGAAGTTTTGGAATATAACTTTTAGTGACAAGCAATACAACCTTTCTATCCTTATATGCACTACAAATTCCTAACCGAATTGAGGATTTTTTCTTTGTAAATGTAAAATATGGAAGGTATGGCACCTACCTCACTTTGCTATGTTCTGGTGATGATAACCCTTGATTTGATTACCCTTAGTGTCCATTGATAGCTCTGTAAGCTAATCTCTCTGTATCCTGTAGGTTTCTTGCTTGTTGTAGATGCTGAATGTTTCCTTTAGATGTTATTTCAAGAATGTTGAGAAATAATTCTTCATTTGATGAATCCTCGAAGTTGCCTTTACCTTTATCGTATGGGAGTAAATGTTTTATTTCTATTTATGGATGATTGTGTGGGGTGGTGTGCTGGTTGGCCAAGTACGAGCACCTCCTTTTGGACCGTTGGTCCCACTATCAGTCCATCATTTCACCTTACCTCGTAATCATCTCCCACTCTTATCCTCCATAACTTAGCCATTTTTAGATTAATTCCCCTTTTCCTTTGATTTTACCTTTGCCATGTGTGTAGTGGTCTAACCCTTTTCTTCTCGTTATCTAACCGAGTGTGGCCAAGTTAACTGGCCATCTTCACTTATAAAATCAGCTCTCACATTATTCCTATAGTTTTGATCATATCGTACTTATGAGAGAGAATTAGTAAGATGACATACCTATGGGTCTTTTGCTTCGTTGATGAAGCATGTTAGAGAGTGGTGCCATTTTGTTGTGCTTTTCAATCTGCATATTTTCAATGTATATTTCCTCTTTTGATGCTTTGTTCCTTTTTGATGATGTGTAGGTGTTGGACCTTGTTGTTGGTGATCTTCCTATTGTTGTTGAGATCTGGAGGAGCTTCCTCATCCTTATATTCCTTGTGTTGAAGATGGTTGTAGTCTCTGTGGTTTCTTTTGTGGGACGGGCTGCTACAAGATTTCCTACAAGTTGTCTACAGGATGTCCTGTCGCTGCCTTTCCCTTAAACTTTCACATTTTTCTCAGCTTTGAAGTAGGAGGGATGTTGAAATGAGTGGAGAAGGGGGTTATGGAATGGTAGGTGAGAGATGTTGATTTTGGGTATGCCTCATCTTTCATTTTCCCCCTTCTTTTTTTGTTCTCTTTTTTCTTTTGTAAAATTTTTTGAACTCATTTCTTTGATGAATACAGGGGTGAAATGATGAAAGGTATTGGCTATGGTGTGGTGAGGTAAATGATTTTTCAAATTTAAACATAGGTTTGTGTCACCATGTCGCCATTGGACTGCTTTTTCCTTTGGTTTTCAAGATCGCTTGTAATTTCTACAGGAAACTCCTGTAGGATTACAGGGAATCCTATAGAGAACACACAACTTGTTTGAAATGATCTAGAGTGGTGTATAGATGGAAGACTTGGGGGGTAATGGAGGAAATGAGATGGGTGAATTAAAGCATGGCTTTTATAGGTCCTGTTTTCCTCCTCATGTTGTGCTTATCCTCCTCTTGCAGACCTGCAAAATAGAATTGTCATCTTTTGTATCATTTTCTCCTTTTTTTTGTCTTTTTCCTTTTTTTGAAAAACAACTAGTCCACCCCCAAGGACGTTTTCATCTTAGTTGCCTTCCCTAGGTGCCTAAAAAGAGGTTTTCACCCAGAGATCTTTTTGTTCTTATCTTTTTTGTTTTTTAACACTCTTGGGCCGCCTCAAGAGGTTTTCAACCCAACAGTGGGGCTCAAGTGCCTCATGGAGGTTTTCGCCTAAGTCTCTTTATTTTTTATCTTCTTTTTTTTTCTTTCTTTCTATTTTCTTGTTCTTTAGGGACTTGGTGGGGTGGAAGCTGAGACTTTCTCTACCACCATCACTGTCTTATTGATGCTATTGATGGTTTCCTGCTTTGATAAGGGCTTTTTGTATATGTTTAATATGTACCCATTGACAAGCAAAGGGATAGCCTCTACATCAGTGGTTCTTATCTACACAACACCATTATCATGACATTTTTCTATTACATAAGGCCCTAACCATGTAGTCCTTAACTTGCCTTTAAAATATTTGTACCAAGAATCATACAACAAAGCCCAATCACCTTCTTGAAATTTTTTATCTTTTATATTCTTGTCATGCCATATTTTCCTTTGAACTTGAGTCACTTCTGTGTGCACGAGGGCTTGCATCCTAAATTCATATAACCCATTCAGCTGGAGAAATCTTTCTTGTTGTGCCCTTGTGATATCTAAATCCATTTGCATTTCCATCCTTAAGGTTTTGTATTCAAATTCAATGGACAACAAGGCTTTCTTCCCATAGGCCATCTCATAAGGAGTGAAGTCAATGGTGGTCTTCTAGGTGGTATTGTAGGCCTAGGTCGCCTCAAATAATCTACCTGTCCAATCCTTTCTGCTGCTACTAATCACCTTGGTTAGAATTCCTTCCAATGCTCTGTTGGTTACTTCCACTTGCCCATTAGCCTGTGGGTGGTAAGGGGTGGATTTTTTGTGCTTGATCTCGTGCGAGCTTAACAAATTTTCAATCATGTGAGATGTAAATTGACTGCCTTGATCAGTGACAAAGTCTTTAGGGTACCCAAACTTATAAAACACATTCTCCCTTAATAATTCAACCACTTTTTCTTCTGTTCCTACTTTTATGGCTTTGGCTTTAGCCCATTTTGTTAAGTAGTCGGTGCACACAAGGATGTACTACTTCTGTTTGGATGGAGGGTCAATGGGCCCGATGAAATCCATGCCCCACTTGTCAAATGGCTCAAAAGTCACTTAAGGTTGCAAAGGCATATCATCCCTTGGGGTAGGTTTCCTCATCCTTTGGCACTAATAACACTGGTTGGTATACCTCCTCACATCTTGGTGAACAGTGGACCAGTAATAACCAGCTTGTAGTACCTTGAATGTTTTTCTTTTGGCTACAAAGCAACCTCTGCAAGGCCCATCATGACAGCTCAGAAGGATGTCGAAGATTTCCTCCTCCCTGACACATCTTCTCAGAATTTGATCTGAAACTAGCATGAATGTTATATACCTAGGGGGGGTAATATGGGGTACCAAGGGAGGTACCCAAGGTAATAATGTAATAATGGGATGGGCCATAGTAATAAATAAGGTGGTTAACCCATATCATGTAAGGGACCACAAGTAGTTAGTAATAATGTAATGGGCCCTGGTATTAGTCGATGGTATGAAGGAACCATGGTAATGATCCATGGTATTGTATGTATGAGGCCTATATAGAGGCTAGAGACTCCACGTCAAGAAATATTGTCAATGAATATTGTATGTAAAAGCATATGGCTTGTGGAGTGTTCTCCTTCCTTAAGGAGTGAATGTATGGTGTTTCCCTACCTGAAGGGTTTGATCAATAAAGAATCATTTTTATCTTATTTCTTGGGTTTATTTCTATTGTCTTATATTTCCATATCAGATCTATAACATTCTTGGGTTATATCTACAACAAGTGGTATCGGAGCATTTTCTTGGGCAAAAAAGTGGAGAATTTTTTTTACTTTTTGCAGGATTTCGGGGGCGTCGAGTTTATAGATCAGATTTGTATGTTTTGGTGAAATATCTGCAAAATCTAATTGCAGATCTGGATTCTATGTGAAAAAATACCCGATTTCAAAAAACAAATCGGCTGAATCGGAGTCCGGATGAAGGAGATATAGCTGATCTAAAAATCAGTGGGGTTGTAGATAATTTTTCAAGGCAGTGAGTTTGTGGCGCAGATCTGGACGTCTTGGTGCAAGATCTACAAAATCTAATTGTAGATCTGGATTCTTTGTGAAAAAATACCCAATTTCAAAAAAAAACATCAGTTGAATCGGAGCTCGGATGAGGGAGATATCACTGATTTAAATCAGCTCTTTTTATAGAAATTTTGGTGACGGAGGGAGAGTTGCAGCGCAGATCTAAAGTTCCAATGCCTAGATCAAGATTTTTATCACATGGGAAAATGCAGAATGATTTTTCCATTTCCAAAAATAGGTCATAATAGGAATTCTGAGCAATATTGACAGAATTGTGGCTATTTCAAATTTTCGCCCATTTTTTTTGTGATGGCGGGCCTAGCTCAAAATTTGAGGGACTTGTATAGATTTGATGGCTCTCATCCAGCCAAATGGATAGCACAAATGGAGAAATTTTTTCAATTGTATTACATCATGGATGATGAGACTCAGTTGAGTATGGGAAAAATAAATTGGGACAATGAAAGAAGGCAATGGTGGCAAGGGCATCAATGTGGCCATTGAAGGTTCTTGACTTGGGACGCCTTCAAAAAAGCTCTTATGAACCACTTTGACTGTAAAACTAATCTTGTGGATAAGTTCACACAGACAAACACACAGCCTAGCAAAGATTTTATTTTTACAGGAAAGAAGGAAACCAAGGAACTTAAAGGGTTATTTTCTGCTGGTA
>APFE030052970.1:0-50712 GCA_000404065.3 Pinus taeda | reverse complement strand
TTTTTCTACCTCTGAGTTTTGAAGAACCTTCCTCTTGTATTTGTTGCATACGGTATGCTGCCTTTAGCAATTTTTCATGGTGTTGCTCGGTGTGGTGTTGTTGTCATCATATCTCGATGTCCTCGTCTACAAACAACTTGATGTCTTTGTGGGTAGGAAATTCCATATCCACTTAATCGACTGCATCCCCAAGTGTGCTCTAAATGATGTCTTTGACTCTGCTCTCTTGGAAACCATTGTACCTATACTACTGACAGGAAGATGAACAACTGCAGTACCTGGAGACATGGCAACATTCATGGCAAACGATTTGTCAGAAGAAAATCAGAAGGAATTTGAGAATTAACTTGCAACATAACTATGATGTGATTCATCATGAAGGTTGCACAATTTATGCCAGGATGTCAGGAGACTGACTCCCAAGACTGCGTAGGGAATAGTCTAGACTTGTGGGAGGCTGACTAACTGTTGGTGTCCAGTATGGTTGTTGACTACTGAAATTTCGCAATGCGCAATTTCAGTTCGGAGTGATTGCAAGCTCAGGGATTGCATTGTGCTATTTTCTGGGCCAACAGTCGCTGTCCCTCAGAAATGCACAAAATAGTCCTGGACGATAGTGCCTAGGCATAAATGCACATTTATAGAGAGGAGGATAGGGCCTTCCTTCCCTAGATTGCGCAGTGTTATCTCAACAAAGGCAGAGTCTGGGCCAAGGTTGGCCAAACTCACCGACGAGCAACTAAAAGTGAATGTGAATGTGAATATATGTCGATACTAAGTGTAAGCATAAGTTAATGATCATCATTCAAACCATGAATGACAAATTCAAAAATTGAAACAACATGCATGTTGGTGAGGCAAGTTGCCAAATCAATGACCATTTGTGCAAAATAGTGTTATGCATGCAACAACAGAGGGATGTTAATGAAAATTGAAATGGCGCTAGTACAAGCTAGTATGTATCAAAGTGAAAGCAAGCATTCGCTAAAATCAAGTAGACATCATTCATATGAAGCGAAATGCAAAAAGTGGTAGAAAAGAAACACAAGACATGGAAGGTGGGCTTACCCCAAAACAGATGA
The DNA here is from genome assembly GCA_000404065.3 of Pinus taeda. NCBI lineage: Eukaryota > Viridiplantae > Streptophyta > Pinopsida > Pinales > Pinaceae > Pinus > Pinus taeda. Next base: position 49,630 of record APFE030052970.1, on the reverse strand, counting down.
GTTGAATGTGCCCACAGTTCCTAAATGGGATGTGGGATGTCAGAGCTACAAGGTTGATGTGAGGAATGAGCTCTGTGGCATTCAGTTGATGAGTTTTTATAAAATCAAGTTTGTGATGTGCATGCCACAAATATAGGCTAAGATACACTTGCTGGGAGGTTCTAAAATGTTCTCTATATGTAACCTCCAACTACCAAAAATAGTTCCTTGAAACAAGGGATTCCTTGGCATGCTACCTTGGGAGAAGCAACCCATGCATGCAAGTCTATTTTTCTCAGTCCCGGAGGGAACCAACCAACTCAACTGCATATGCAAGAGGCTTCTCAACTACTAGGAGAAAATGCACATTTATGGCTCGGAGCTGGGTTGGCTACTCAGAACATTTGCACAATTTCTAGCAAAGGAGCTCACTGCTGCCCATATTTGCACAATTTCTAGGTTGAGCAGGCCAACTAGGAAGGATTGCATAATTTTCTGGGTGAATCTCTCTTAGTAGAATTGCGCAATTTTGGGGCCCAACATGCTACCAGTCAGGATTTCATACTTTCTGGAGGGAAGGTTGGTTTCCCTCCACATTTGCATAAATTCTTGAATGAGATTCTCAGCCTACTGCTGGACCAAGTCTGGATGAACATCCTGTGATGGGAATGCATCAAGGTCTAATAAATAGGCTTCCTTTCTATAAAAAAACACTAAATATTTTGTATGTGACAAAGGAAGACGTGTTGCTACGAAAGGCTGGTAGGGAGGCTCCAAAATGAAACTAAGGAAAAATTTTGGAGGGTGGTTGTTGCCGCTACAACACTACACTAAAAATTGGTTCCAAATTATCATTAGGTAGACATGCCACACTTTTCATCAATATTTATTGGCATCATATCAGTCAAAGTAGTTGGCTTCTCATGATCTACCATGTACTACAACATTCCTTTTAGATCTGAGCATGAGACTTATGTTTTTCATCTTGTTACACACATGGATAGATTTAAAGTATTCTTATACTTGAAGTATAATTCCCTTTTTTAGGTAGGGTAGGACAACATAATTAATAAATAAATAAAATAGTAAAGTTAAAAAGAAATCTTGTTGTGAAAATTGGGCCATTGATGCAACTGGACATGGATCTTGCTAGAAAATCAGGCCTCCTGGTGGGAAAGGTCCATAATAAATTTCATGAAGCTATTGTTAGTACCATTAGTTCGTCAAAATAATATTCGGTTTTAGGCTCAAGTTGGGTGATGTGGGATTTCCTAAGGCTTTCCTTCCAACATATCTTGTCCCATCGACTTCAACACCTCATCTGGGATCAAGATCAAAGATCTTTTTCAGTGCCTTGGAGTGTGAATACCTCAATGGAAAACCTTCTTGCCGAAAACAAGGGAATACTTCAGTGTCCCTTGATTTCCAGATTCCATAGGTGACTTGACTGTGGGACATCCATTCATACGTTTTGGAATGGGCTCTTGCATCTTGACAGTCCTTGGCATTAATAATCAGTTGTCTCGCACTGGTTAGCAACATCCACCAATAGTCGCTAATCCAATGACTTCTTCTTATGTTCGAGTTCGAAAAAAATTGTTCACACAGGTAACATTGTGCTAGATATTGGTTTGTAGCTCATGGCTTTAACATTAGTTTGTAGTAGTATGTCAAGCAATAGAAGGGATCCAATTTCAAACATTAAGTTACAGTTCCTTGGCTTCAATTGGTTTTAGCATTTAGGCATGTATGCAACCTTAGTCTTAGTTGAGCACAGTAGTGACATATCTTCATCAACATCATCACCCAATTTTATCAATCCAATCTTCTTCAATTGCAATGGTCATTATAAAGATTTTTACTTTTACATAGTCTGATATTGATCTCTACACCCACAATGTGCTCAAATTGAATAATCCTTTCAATGAGTACTAGCAATTTTGAGGTAAATTTCTTTTAATTCTTTAATTTATTAGGGTTAAATAAAACCTATCAAATCCTCAACTTGTCGTATCCATGACTTTGCACCCTTCTTCTTACTTGATTCCATTTTTTCCACATCATTTTTGTATTGTGATCATTTTCTTTTAACCTTGTAGCCATGGCTATCTCAATATTTTGTCCCAAATCCTTCATTCTAGGAAGAATGAGATAAACTATTTTAAAACATTTTAATAATTACAAGCCCACTATTTTCAATAATGTTCAAGGGGAAAGTAGGCTCTGTTTTTAATCCAAATTAACAGTTTTTGGTTCCATTAGAGTGGTAAAATAGATTCTGACTGTTATGGAGAAATTTTGAATATAAAGTGATGAGGGACATCAAGATTGTAGAGTGGGCCTTTTTCTAAAGTAATTATTAATGGTTACAAAATATAAAAAGAAAATTAGAAGATGCATCTCTTTATGAACAACACACATAGTTTGTTTAGTGCTTTTTAGTTTGGTTATAGCGTTTTAGATAATCACTATAACGCTTAGTTTCTCATAGCATGGAGGGTTCTATTCTAATATGATGTTCTCAATTACACTACTATTCTAAGTCCAAATGAGGTTGAGCTAGTATGCTGGATAGAAGTGTTAAGTGATACCATTGATCAGATTCTTTGGAATAGGTGTTAAATAAGTCTCGGTGAAACAAGGAGAACAATGATACTCTTTCTATCAGAATACTCCTCCAATAATACATTTTGTTAGTGTCAGTCTTGTTAGCCTATCACCTAGATCAAAAAATTCTTTTACCATGTTCTTTTCAGGCTTTCATCATCAAATTTCTCTATTACCAGGTTTACACAACAAATTTAGTCATTGTATGGTGAGTCCAACGATGGAGTCATTGTTTGAAATTTCACTCATGCTAGTTGCTTATCATACTTTATGAAGGTTTCACCATGAAAATGGGTCAAGTCATCATCATCATTCCATTGGGTCTTAGGTCATCCATTAGGGCACAAGGGTCCCCAACGTCCACCATTTCCATAAAAAAACTAGAAATAAGTCAAACATGACAAAGCACCTCTTGATGAATTGATCATGATTTATTCACACTCTTTTCATATTCTCATGACATCAAAGGTTTTAGAATAAGGAAGCTCCAGCACTCAGGAAAGCAAAAGCACACTTGCAATGGTAAAGGTAAAATCTGTCTTCAAAAAGTGAAATCAGTTGACAAAAGAGGGTTGGTCTCTTATCTTTTTTTGGAAAAGTGAAGAAAGTATCCCTATATAAACTCAAAAAGATTCATAACCTTTTCATTCATATCCCATTCACTCCTCATCATCGAGCTCACTCTCCCAAAAAAGCAAAAAACTTGTTTTCGTAGGAGAAATTGGCCAAAAGTTTAAGGTGCTACATGTAGAAACATTGCTCTACACTTATGAGGTAGGTCATGTGCATAGGTGAATTACATTATGCTTTGGCATTGTGCATAGGAGGACTGTGTTGCACGGAGGACAAAGTACCCTAAACTCACCCAAATTTTCCCAAATTCGAAATTTTTTCTTACATCTCAGTCAAATTGCTTTCTAAAGCTGAAAAGCAAGTAAGTACATCATCTCCCTCTATATTTTATTTCCCAATTCCATTCCATGTCAGTAATTTCTCAAGCTATTGTTTGTAGCAAAATTTCCATGGGAATGCTAGGGTAGAAATGGTCATCATAACTTTTCATCTCCAAAACATGTAAATTTATATTGTACACCTACACACATGTCTGATGAGTCATTTTGACGAGTTCATCCACCTCCAAAAAAAGTTTAAACACTCAAAAAAATAAATCCCTAGCTCATTCCTAGAGTTATTTTGGGAAAATCTCATTATAAACCTTCTTGGTCTCACTTACAAGCAGCCACATTTGTTCATTATTTTCCTCACTCATTTCCATCAGGTTTTCAAGGTCATCTCATCTTTCATAAAACCCCTCCCACCATTTTGTCAAAATCTCTCACATATCACTTCATGTTCATTCTCACCTCACATCTATTTTCACTTCCTACTGCTAGGACCTTGTGTCATCATGGAGGATGAATCTTCACAGGAGAGAAGGATACAACACAAAGGAGGGAGGATTCTTAGGTATGAACCATTAGACTACAACCAAATCAACTCCTATCCTTTCATAAAGCAATGCTTTGAGGATGTTCACTGTTTGGAGTTTTGTAAAAGAGTAAGTGAAGCACGGTTTATGAGTAGCTGACAGATTGGGTAGCTACCCAACTGAAAGGAGAGATTGTTGTCATTATTGGTATTGATTTTAGCTTCTCATTGGTCTCCATTTCACTAGCAACCAGTTTACCAGACAATGGCGAATATTGGTTCAAGGGAATGAGTCTAGATCTTGAAAACTACAAGCCCTTCTTAAAGACTCCATACAGAGATACACATGATCACATCATGCCTTTCATATATTTGCTTGAGAAGTATGCCCCTTTAATGAAAACCATCATGAGGTTCTTTACCTGTGAAGGTAGATTCTCCAGGTTGTATGCATATCATATTTGCCTCTTGATGCACTTCACATCACAAAAGCCACTCAACATGTGCAATTACCTGTTCAGGAGCATTTCAAAAATGTCTGAAAAGATAGAGTCAAAGGAAAAAGAGCACTCTCCAAGTTATTCCATCAGAATCTCATCAAAACAATTATCCTTCATTAGCTGGCAGAGAGGTGTATGGCTTGGGAAGCCTTTTTAGAAACAACTTTAAAATGGCATGAGGAAAATGTGGCATCTCAGTCCCCAAGTGAACCAAAACAAAAAACAGAGATTGGGTCATCTAGCAAAACAACAGAGAAGATTTAGTTGCCTAAGCCAGAGGTGACGAAAGTATATAGGAAAGGGTGTATGCTTATGTTTTCTTCTCACAAAGAGAAAGGGGCCAAGCCTTCTTCATTGACAACGAAGGAATCAGGAACAGAGGATAAGGAGACAATTGAGCATGCATTAGAGACTATTGATTTAGACGAAGAAGATGAGACTTGAATATGAGGCAGACTATCAGGGACAAGGACTACCAGTTCAAGGAGCTGGCAATAAATATGGAAAGGGTAAAGTACGTTATATCATTCCTTGAATAGGAAAATAGTCAACTGAAAGCAAAAGAGTTGATCCTAGAAAAGGAAAAAAGTAAGTTAATGTAACAAATTGGCAAAGGTAAGGAGGTCGTGACATCAAGCAATCCTGAAGCATCACAGGTGAAAGGTAAAAGGAAAGCACCAAGAACAAGAGGGCTCAGGGAAGCTTAGCAAGAGGAACAAAAACAAATATTGCTTAATGAAGACCTTGACCTAGAAGAAAGGATTGCCCTAGAGGTACATCAAGATAAAGAATATTGGCTCAACAGGGTAAATCAATAGTTAGAGAAGCTCCTGAAGAAGGCAAACAGAGATAATCAAATGCTTAGACACATGGCGCATCATTATGAAGCTCAAAACATGATCGCTAATGTCAAAGTGAAATAACTTAAAAACAAGCTCAAGGAGATCAAAAAAAGATCAAAAGGATAAGGGAAATTTGGAGATGCTTGTTGAAGCATCCATGAAGCTATAAAAAATTCATCTTTACACTTTCCCTCCAATTTTGACCTAATTTTGAGCATTTTGAGTTTTTTGGCAAATTTTGGTCTAAATTCATAAATTTGGACTTTTTCCTCAGGCCGCCATTTGAGGAAAGGTATACATTTTTGGAAAGATCTTGGCATCCTCTAAAAACCCTTTTGCCCAGATTTTTTAGAGGTGGCTTAGTTTTGGAGAAAAGTACAAAAAAGAGGCAAAAAATAGCATTCTAGACCATTTTTTGACACGCGCTCTACTTCTGGAAACCAGACTTGAAGGCCTAGTTGACCACTCTCTCAGATTTGCATTTTTAGCCCCAGAAGGCACCTAAACATCAGCTCAAAGTCGGTTCTGTGCTTCTGCGATTTCTGTGTTTTTATTTGTAAAATTTAACTGTGTAAAATTTCTAGTTTCTAGTCTTCCTTGGTCAATGTCAAGATTCTATATGTAATGGCACAAGATATCAGGCTAAGTGATGTAGGCATGAATAAATGTATATCATAGGTTGTTTTTTATGTTTATTAGGACTCATAAAAGAAGAAAACTCCTAAACAAACTCTTCATGAGGTGTTTGAGTTACACCTTCTCACTCTCACATGTTAGTTGAGAGAATCTTAGAGTCAATTCCTCCACCAAGGAATTCGACTCCTGAAGGTGGGTAAGTGTTCTAGGAGTATCTATAAGTATCATTTCACTTCAGGAGAAGATGGTTGAACATTATGTGAAGGAGGCTTGCATTGTAATCATCTTTCAGCTAATATAGATACAAGTTGTAGCTATTTTCAAAGAACTCTAGCCCAGTGAGTTCATGGTGCTTGTACTTCATCATTTTTGTTTCCTCGTGGTCTAAACATATTTATATACATTATATCTATTCTTTCTATGAATCCCTTGTGATAAAATACTTAGAAATATAGTTTTTCAAGCTCTGTTATCTAGTTTTCATGGTTATGTGTTTTGCCTTCCTAAGCTAATGAAATCATGTTTATTTATGCTCATTAGTTTCTTTCACAGTGTATCCTCTATACTATACTGATAATACTCAAATTACACCATGGCTTCTGACATTTAGCTCCTTCTTATGTTTGCTCCTATTCCCACAGCCTAGATCTACTTTTGGCTCCAAACCCTAAGTTTAGTAAATCCTTAAAAAAATCAAAATTTCACAAACAAATACACATATCTAGCTTAAAATTCATTTTCTTTAAATTCATATTAGTGATAAGAAACTTAGAGTCATCCCTCATGCTTAGTAGGGTTAGCTACTGAGCTGAAGTGGTTTGAGGTTACCCTTGCCAATTTCCTTCTCATCCTAGGAGATTGTAAAGACTAACACACTCTATTGTTCGAGATAAAATAATTTTTCCCATACATTTGGTGTAGCTTTTGTGGGAAATATATAATCATTTATTGTCTGAAATTTGCAGCACCTTTATGTGTTCATGTTAAAGGGAAATTGCATTGAAAAACAAGGAGCAGACATATAATTTATGGGCTCTATTAAACAAAAGCTAAAACAATTTGACCCAATGCCATTCTCTACATGCTCAGTGATGTGTTATTCACTGAATAAGTTACAAAAGTTATAGATCTAATGTTATGACTACAATGTAGTCAGGGTCACAGTGAGAATGGAGGGTTTCTATGCTTAGATAGAAGGCCTAGATCATGGAGGAGGAAACTCCAAAATTATCATAGGCATTGTATTCATGGGATGTTTGGTTATATTCAATGTATTTTGTGTTGGGGTCAAAGTCATTGTATTTCTATTCTCTTCTTGATCTTAGCGAAGAAACAACATAGGATTCTTCACCACTAACATCAACAAGCCCCTTACCATCTTATCATAGTTCAAGCCCCTAATATTGAGCAGGATTTGGTGGATTTTATCACACTTCATATACAATCTAGCCAACCATGCAAATCATCACAGGTTCACATAAAATTGATTTGTGGTGGTAACAATAACAACTCCCAAGGCATGGTTGAAGCCCTTACAGAAATAGTTAGAAGGTAAGTTTATTTTCAATAGATAGAAGAAGATGCACAATGCCTTGCCTCACCAATTAGGGAGATATGGACAAATTGTTGAATTTTCGTTTCTATGTTGAAGTTCACCTCGAGGATCTCATAGACGAAACTCATATTTTTGGCAAAGTTTGAAGGCTTCCAAATAAAAAAGGTAGAAGTAATTCGAGCTAGAAAAACACTTTGTTCAAAATTAAATGATATAGCAAATCATCTCAATACCTAGTAGGTTGCACTTCCATTTTCTTAGTGGCATGTTAAAGTCACGAGATACCTTGACAAAATTAGGATGGATGTCGAGGCATTATGTTCTTCAAGTTTAAAAAAAAGGTAACTTTCAGATTTTTGTCAGTTGACATTAAACCAACATAGATCCATATTTAGTACAGATCTAACATGAGCCCAAAGGAATCAAATTTCTTCACATGCAAAGTGTTTTAGAGTGCAAAAAACAATTTGTTATTTTTCATTGTTTAAATTGTATTTTTGAATGTTATAGAGAGTATATATAGGACCAAGAAAAAGCATCTTGGTTGGAGCGGGATGCGCGCTGCTAGGGTTTGTGGATGGCGCGGCAGACGGGGGTGATCGGCGACAAGCGCGGGAGAAAGGAAAGTCGAAGAGGATAGGCCGGGGAGAAGATCCACGCATCACCTACATTTAAGGAAAATAAATTTTCATCAGCAAAGCTAAGGTAAATTTCTAAGAGGCAAGAGCTGAGTGGGAAATGGAAAATCCAAAGGGGATGGGAGAGATCCCCTCCTTCAAAAACGTGGTAACAGGGGAGACCAACGCAAGCAGAATGCAGCATAACCAGAAGGAAAGCTACGCCCCAGTGATGGGTAACATATGGCAAAAAATTATGGGAGGAAAATGCCTACCTAGGGCACAAAAACAACCAAGATATGTCATTCCCAACAACAAGCTTGAGGAATACAACTGTTAAATGAAGGACCATGCCCTGATATGCAAATTCATAGGCTACTGGCCTTTGGAGAAAGAGTTATACAAATGGATTGATCAAAGATGGAGACCTAGAGGTCACATAGACCTGAAGTTGGGAGCAAAAGGGTTTTTCACAGCTATATTCATGAATCTGGAGGATAGGAACAGGATCTTTGAAGAAGGATCGTATTTCATGAACAATGCAGGCTTGTTCATGAAATACTGGGAGGAAAGATACAGCCCAAAGAAGGAAAAATTGTTAGATGCCCCAATCTAGGTTAGACTGTTTGGACTTCCCGATGAATACTGGGACCCTGAAATTTTGGAAGGAATAGGGAACTCAATCGGGAGCTTTGTTAAAGCCGCAGAAGCTACAAAACGAGGCAAATATAATTCATATGCAAGGATCTGTGTCTACATGAATTTGGCAGAACCCCTCCCAGAAAGTATCGAGCTGGAATATCATGATGATGTTTGGCAACAACCAATAGACTACGAACACATCCCGTTTAGATGCCACAAATGCCATGAATATGGCCACCTATATAGGCAATGCCTGCTGAATAAGGAGGAGGAATCAAAAAGAAGTCAGGAGGAACATCAGAGAAATGCAGAAAAAATGGAGTAGACAGATAGGGGTTTTCAACAGGTTACAAGGAGAAGGAGACAGAGTCAGGAGGGACCAAAAAACCAAACACAAGAAAAACCCAGTCACACAATAAGTCAAAACAAGTTTCAGGTGCTTCAGAGCGAAAACGAGGACTATGAAGTAAATTTGGAGGACGACGAGGACCCTGGGAACACTCCAATGGAAATCGCTGGTGAAGATAAAGGAAAGGATGCAAACTCAAGAGAAATTATTGGATAACGAACGAAAGGAAAGGTGGAAGATACAGAAATGAAATCCCCGATGGATGTGGAAAACCAAGTCGAAAGTGAGATTGAAGAGGAGAGAATCATGAAATAGCTAATTCAGGAATGAAATATCTAGATAGCAGATTTATACCTGAGAAGCAGAAACAATTGTATAAGGAGGTATTTCAGAAATATAAAGAAAAAAAGGGGAGAACTTGGACAAGCAGATAATGACAGGAAACGAACAAGGGAATGGACAAACGGGAATGGACAGCTCTGGCAAAAATAGTAGGAAAAGAGGCTGGAAACCGATGAGCGAAACTATCCATACTGTGGGAGAAACGTTGATAAACTCAGGTAAAGTGATACCTCTGTCAGAGGTATTCTTCCCCTCCTACCAAAAGTTTTAAATGATTGTTATTAGCTGGAATATTAGGGGCCTAAATAGTAAGGGTAAACAAAGGTATATGAAAGATAAACTGAAAAAAAGAGAAGCCTAGCATCATGATTTTACAGGAGACAAAATTTCAGTTCAACAAATTGAAGGAATAATTGACAAAAATAAACTGCAATACGAAGTTATGGGGCAAGATGCTATTGGCTCTACAAGAGGTATTGCAATTTTGTGGAATCCAAATGATATCATCTTAGATAGCTGGACCAGCATGAGTAGAGTCCTTACTGGCCTGGGTAGGATAGTAGGAACAAAGGAACAGGTTGTTATTTCAGGGGTTTATGGCCCCCCTTCCCTAGGAGAAAAAGAAAATTTTATAAACAGTATGAAAATCATCCGCAGATTATATCCAGAAGCTGCTTGGATCATTGGTGGTGATTTTAATCTAATCAGATCCTTAGAATAGAATAAAGGAGGGATAAGGAAGACAGATCACTTCATGGATAAATTCAATGAAATGATAGAGGATTTAAGGTTAGTAGACATTCAGACTATTAATGGGATATGCACCTGGAACAACAGGACGGGGGGTGAAAACCAAATTGCTTCCAGGCTTGATCGATTCCTAGTATCAGAAGCTGTCATGAATAAGGATGTTTTTGTCGAAGCAAAGATCATACCTTCCCTAGGTTCTGATCATTGGGCGATTAGACTAGAGGTGGATATTAAAGGGAATCGCGGAAAAAGACCTTTCTGATTTGAAGCCTTCTGGTTAAGGGACCCAGAATTCATCAAGAAAGTTGAAGAATGGTGGAGGCAAAGTACTATATAGGGCAAAGGAAAAATGCACATGTTCCAGTTGAAACTGAAAGAGCTGAAAGGGAGAATCAAAAAATGGAACAAGGAGGAGTTTGGTAACACTATGGAAGACAAACAAAAACTAGAAAGGGAAATGGAATCTCTTCAACAAAAGATGATAATGGAAGGCAGAACAGAGGAAAGTATCAGCAAAGAAGGGGTAATACTTGGAAAACTAGAAGAAAGACGGAAGCAGGAAGAAGTCCTCTGGTGGCAAAAATCAAGAATAAAGTGGTTAAGGGAGGGGGAAAGAAACACTAAATTCTTTCATTAGGCCATGATCAAACATAGACAAAGAAACAGGATTCTATCCATCAAAGACAAGAATGGGAATAGAGTGGTTGAGCAAGTTGAGATTGAACAAGTCCTTATTGATCACCATAAAGGAATTTTAAGTGAACCTCAGTTGATCGAATGCGAGCAATTTAGGAAATATGCTCGGCCATTCCGCGCTTAGTCACAAAAGACCAAAATAAGGCATTGATGAGAGCTGTCACCTTAGAAGAGATAGAGGAAACTATGAAAGCAATGAAGAAAGGTACTGCTCCAGGCCCGGATTGCTTCACAGTTAATTTCTACCAGGCGGGATGGCACTTCCTGGGGAAAGAGATTCTGGAGCTGGTAGAAGAATCTAGGATGAACCAGAAGGTATGGCCTGTCATTAACTCCACTTTGTATGCTTTAATTCCTAAAGGTGATAATTTGGAAGACGCCAATGGTTTCAGACCCATAGCGCTATGGAATGTTATTTACAAGATTATAATATCCATGATTGCCAAGAGATTAAAATCCCTTCTGGACAAATTAATATCTGCTGAACAAACATGTTTTGTTGAAGGAAGGCATATCCTTGATGGTCTGGTTGTAACTCAAGAAGTTATTCATTCCTTAAAAGTAAAAAAGCAAAAGGGTATGATGATCAAATTAGACTTGTCGAAGGCATATGATAGACTAAATTGGAACTATTTGGAAAAAGTCTTGGAAAGTTTTGGTTTTAATAGGAGATGGATTGAATGGATTCATAGCTTGATTTCTTCTCCAAATTTTTCTATTCTTGTTAATGGGACCCCCTCGAAAACATTTAATGCTTCTAGAGGTATTAGACAGGGAGATCCATTATCTCCGTTTCTGTTCATTCTAGCTGCTGAAGGGCTGGCTCGCTTTATTAAAAAAGAAAGAGAAGCAAACAGAATAAAAGGTCTTAATTTCTGGGGAAATAATCTGCCCTTAACTCATCAACAATTTGTTGATGATATCATGTTGTTCGGAGAACCAACAGTCAAAGAAGTAAGGCATCTCAGAAGAATTTTGGATCTATTTGCGGAGGCTTCTGGTCTGGAAATCAATAGAGATAAATCCTGTGTTTTCATATTTAATACAGTGGATCAAGTCAAAACCCACCTCATAAGACTATTGGGCTTTAAGAGAGGAGAACTGCCTACAAAATACTTGGGCAATATTTTGGACTTTACTTCCAAAAAGATGAAAACTTGGCAAGGAGTCCTGGATAAGCTGATTAACAAGGTAGCAAATTGGGCTATTAGAGCTTTAAACATAGCTGGCAGAATAGTTCTGACAAAATCAGTCCTTCAAGCTATCCCCATCTACCCTTTATCGATAATGGCTGCCCCTTTAGGAGTATGCACAAGGATAAGAGAGGTCATCAGGAATTTTATACGGAGAGGGACTGATTAGAAGAAAAAATGGGCCTTAGCTTCCTGGAGTCAGTTAACTGAAAGAAAGGAGAAAGGAGGATTGGGGTTGAGGGATCTTGAGATTCTCAACAGAGTTCTGGGAGCAAAACTCTGGTGGCGCTGGCTTGGGGGGGCAATGATCTTTGGAAAACCATATGGAAAACAAAATACAATATGCCTGATTCTGCAGTTGAGATCTTAAGGCAGAGAGAAACTCCCAAAGGGTTTGCAATTTGGGACCTAGCTCGTCTGAACAGGGATTTAGTTGAAAAGCACACCTTCTGGGAGATCCGAGGTGGAGAAGAAGCTAATTTCTGGGAAGATAAGTGGCATCAGAAAGAAATACTGAGTAGAATTCGGGGACTTCAATGGATTCGAGACAGAATAGGAGGAGATAGAACTTATGTCAGAGACTATTGGAAAGCTAATAACCTAGAAGAGAGCTGGAGAATATGGACTGATCCAACAGAGTGGGACAGAGAGCTCATCCAAGACCATCAAGAAGCCTACAGGAAGGAGGTAGAATCCAGGAAGATTAAAGCTCGCAATGGAAGGGACATCCTCAGGTGGGGGAATTCTATGAAGGGCTCGTTCACCTCCAAGGAGGCTTACTACCTAACCGTTTCTCAAACCGGAGATCAAGAGAATCCAGACTGGAAAATTATATGGGAAAGTAATTGGTGGCTAAAAGTATCCATATTTATATGGCTGGCATCAAAGAATAAGATCCTAACCTGGGATCGAATCCAAAAAAAAGGCTTTAATGGCCCATCGAGATGCTGTCTCTGTAACACTGATGGGGAAACCAGAAATCACCTGCTGATAAACTGTCCATTTGCAAGGATTCTGTGGATGAACACTAAATGAACCTTTGGCAAACCCGAAACTACCCCCAGTGAATTCAACGAATTGGTTTCTCAATGGAATAAGGAAATTTTTCAATGTAAAGTGGTCAGAAGAGCGTGGGATCTCATCTCAGGGTTTGTACTCTGGATGATCTGGAAGGAGAGGAATCGCAGAATATTCCAGAACATAGCAAAGGAACCGGAAGTAATTTGGGGAAGAGCAGTAAAGTTAATGTGGGAAACAATCCTGGTTGACAAATGGGTGGGGGAGGATTGGAAGGCCAACCAGGTTGAGGAAGGGATCCTGAACAAATTAAATCTAAAGTTTGAGATGGTCCATCACAAACAAACCTCCAGACATGAGATGTGGACTCAAAGCCCTGATAAATTCAGCTATCCCAGGGGAAATTTCATAAAATTAAACTTCGACGGGGCCTCGAAGGGGAACCCAGGCGAAGCTGGCTTTGGAGGCATTTTTCGAGACAGCAACAATCAGGTAAGGTGGATTTTCGCAGATTGGGGAGGAGAAATGAAAAACAACGAGGCAGAGTTCTGGGCTCTTCACCAAGGTCTGCGGATCGCTGTAAGAAATGGTTCCACTAATTTAGAAATTACAGGAGATTCTCATACTGCGGTGGAAATGCTGAAGAAGCTCAGCAATGGACGAAGCTGGGAGAAGGTCACAAACAGTTGGCGTACAACGGGAATTGTCCAGGAAATCACTGACCTACTGAAAAGAATCGAATATAAGATAATAAATCATGTTAGAAGGACAGGGAATCAGGCGACTGATTTCTTAGCAAATTCGAGGCCATGACAGCACGGTGGATACTCAATGGAGAGCAGTGTGCGGGAACAGGGAGTGGAAGGACCTAGCAGCTATAGTCAATGCAGACCATGATCAAGCCACAGACAGAAATACGAGGATCAATGAGCTGGAGCAATAAGAGGATGTGGAGTCTCCGAGCAATGAACCTAGTTCACTCGGGGCAGAGACGGGATATGATAACAGGTAGTAGAGTAGTACAGGGGCGGCGTGCGTGGGGGACGGCCTAAGATCAAAACCAAGGTGAAGCTATAAATGATCGCAATCTTAGAGGAGGTGGGAACAGTCTGTCATACCTCTTGACAGCGGACATTAAACAAGAAATGATGGCCAAATGCAATGTCACCCTGGCAAGCAACCGACGGCAAATGAATTCCGACCCGAAGGTGTACGCTGAGGACAAAAATATAATATATACCCAAGTGGGGGAGGAGAACCATTCATTTAGCTGTTTCCAAATTTGGAGAGGTGCGGACAGTCCTGTTGAGGGACAGCAAGTCACGAGGAAGGTTTCCGGTTATCAAAGATTTCTCTGCGGCGGAACCGTGGGCAATATGGAAACAAGGCAGAAAACTAGGGAGGCAGAGGAGAAACATAATTCATCTGTGGAGGATAAGAGCCGGAAAGGGAAAGGAATTATGAAGGACGATCAACCGACTGAGATCTGGGAGATCGAGGACGAGTCCGAGGAGCTGCCCCGAGGGGAAGGGAATGTGAGGTCCTTCTATCAAGACAGGTTTGCAGGCGAGGAGTGTCAGCATATGGAAAACGACCACTCTGCTCCGAAGGAGACGAAAGTTCGTCAATACAGCATGAGAAAATGGGTGATGAGCCCTAACAGAGGTGCAGACTCGAGCAGGAAAAGGGGCCGAGGACAGGGAAGGAGGACGCAGGAGAAAGGAGAAAATTCCAGGCAGGATTCGAAACCTGCTAAACCGCCAAGGAGGATGGTGAATCATAGAATCCTACGATCTGAAAGGGCCTACCAGCGAAACACAAACCCAGCAGTCAGAAGAGTTATGCAGTTCCTGGAGGAAGAGTCTCTCCAAGACCAGTCTAAAGATGAAATGGAGGATTGGGAGTTTCTGCTTCACGATCCAGGCCATACCAATGGACGAATGTCCTTATTCAAGCAATCCTTGCACATATACTGGGTTATGAAGCGGCTGATGGCAAAAGCCCTTGAATAAGTAGCCAAGGAAATGGTCGAGTTACCCAAGGGAGACCCGGATCTGCGCAGAGAATTGAGCTTCATTCGCACTATGATGGCAAAGCAAGAGGAAAAGATGGACACGATTCTTCAGCTGCTGAAGGGGGATCAACAAGATGCAGAGCAACGAACAAGTCCGCAACCAGCTATGGATAATGCTTGACTTGAGATATGTTTAGGAAAACTCATAGTCTTTGTAGTATCAGTTTTTTGCTTGATTTAGGTAGAGATATATACTTCTTGCAGACTAGTAGTATTAGAAAATCTCAAGACTACCTTGTTTATTTAGCTAAGACTATCAGATTATGGGCCTTCTACTTTTGGGCAGCCATAAAAAACTATAGATGGATTAAGTACCCGGTTTCCCCATGTGGGCGGGTCTTCAATATTTTTGATACTATGTAATGGTTTATTTTCTATCCAGTAATAGAAAGAGTTCCACCTCAGCTTAAAAAAAAAAAAAAAAAAAAAAGAGTATATATAGGACCAAACCAAAAATTTTATCATGAAAACTTATTTTATTTTTCTATATATATAACATAGATCTTCAAATAGTTTATTTAAATCTCTTGTTGAAATATTCCTAAAAAGTATAATATTTAAACATATGATTCACATATTTTCTTTTTACTTCTAATTACTTTATTAGATATTCAAAGAAAAAATTAATTATAGTGAACAATATTTTTCTATTTTGACACATAATTTTTAATTTTTAATTTTATTTAAAGAGGCACAGAGAGACAAAGAAACTTATACATCCCCTCATACTGGGCTATAGGATGAGCAGCTAAATCAACATGGAAATATTCATATATGCACTTTGTCCATAGTTATTTTCATGATATTTTGAAAGTTCTAAATCTCTCTTAAGCTGTTAAGTGATTGGACAAAGTTCCACTTATCATGGTTCTTAGATTTGGATCCAATTGATTAACTAAAGGAGTCATTGCAGATTTTATAAACTCGGAGAATGAAAGTACTAGATAAGCATCATTTGGTTATTAGCGTACAGTTGCAGAGTCAAAAGGAAGTTTCCATGGGAAGTTGCGATAAAGGTAAATGGAAGTAGAGGAACATGAAATCATGATTGAAAGCAGTTTTGAAGGTAAAGGGTTATTATATGGTTTCTTTTATAGAAATGTAAATTCCTCATAATGGCAACATATTTGACTTATATGAACCCAAACTAATATTTTTTGAATGACTCTCGCTGACAAAGCATTGGAATTGTTATTTCGTAAACAAATATTTTGTTGATTGATCAACCTGGAAATATAATTTTTTGAATCAGCATTGCATCTGCGAAAAGGCACCCAAATATAAGATTCATCAAACATGAATTCAATTTTAGAATGTATTTACTTAAAGCCTATCTTTGTATTGCCCAAAAAAAAAGGATTAGATTGTTAAGATACAGTAACTTGTTTTCGACAAGAGAGAGTAACATAGGCATAAGTAAAGCTAGTTCATAGGATGCATGTACATCTGAGAATGTGGATCTAATATAGGAAATTGTAGGGTGGAATGGTATGCACCAGCTAATGTGGTTTCAGTAAACATGAGGATATGTAGCATGAAAGGTTGTGCATATGATGGCTTAAGAGTGAGAAATATGGATACAATGGTTTAAAATAGAAAAATAAAATTACTTTTTCAGCATGCTGAAAGGAATTTTGTACAGTTTTGATGAAAGGAATTTTGTACAGTTTTGATGAATTTATTTTGATTTCAATCAGTTGAAGGATGCTCTCAAGAAGTGCATCCATGAAGACACAAATGATGAAAAATCAGTGGCTTGTGGGGTTTTTCTAGTTTATGGCTCTGAACTCACCATAGCTAGTTGAATTGAGTGGTTTTCAGATCAACATAGAATCATCAAAGTTTGAGTTTTCTTGTGAAGATACTTCTGAATGTTCCCCAGATTTCAGCAGTGGTGAGACAGTGGTATGGATGTTACTTAATGTTTTTCTTAGAGTGAAAAGTAAATAGTTTTGACCAGCTACCAATAATATATTCTTCTCGCTAATTTTGATTCAAGGGAGGGTCTTACTGGAGAGATTAACTAAAGAAAGTTGCTCACATCTGCCGTGTTGTAACATGACAAACCATCATCATTTGCTGATTTTCTTTGTATGGTTTTACCAGCCCGATTAAATTATCATTCGGACCTTTGAATAGTGTTGTGCTCTTGGATGTTTGGATCTTTTATTATTAATATTTTCATAAAAGTTTTGGAGCACTTCGAAATAGAATCATGATGAGGTCTTCTTGTTCTTGAGCAGGGTTGGAAAGCTAGATGCAAATGTGCAGGTTGAAAGGATAAATTCAAGTGATGGTGGGTTAATCTCACAAGTATATTGTATTCACTAGGACGAAAAGTATGCCTCTAAAGTGAGTCTCACTTAGAATAGTCTTATATTCTGTTTTGTATTTTTGAACGATGGAAATTGTATGCCGTAAGGGTCAAAAGTGGGCAGTTCGAATATTTTGACGAATGTTTTAAGGTTTTGTAGTGCTTTGTTGAATTTTCGGGGATGGATTATTTTTGCATGAGGACATGTAAATGTAATCGGAGAGAAGATGTAGGGTTCCAGTTCTTCATGTTTTTCAACCATTCATTTAACCTTTTTACCATTTAAACCCTAGACATATAAGCATATATGGTCCCTCTAGATGCATTTTCGTTTCCACTCCTTGAACCCTAAACCCTTTGACACCCATAATGAGGTAAACATTTCTCATTTTCAACAATACCTTAGTATATAGTACATTAATTAAGTTTGAAGTGGTTTTACAAACGATGAATTCTCTAGCCGTATTTTGGTGACAACAATATTGTTTCAATACGTGATCATGGTTGGCATATTTGGAGCATTATAGAATAAATTTTCGAACATGGGTTTTGTAGCCCAATCCGTCAAACTACATTCAGAGTGGTGAAGTCATAGCCAGGTCAAACGTCTGAGGCCCTCGCACCATAATCTTGTTACACGTCAAAAATTCTGGACTGCGGACTTTGGGAATGATTAGTGTGGCGATGAAGTCGAATATGAAGATTCCAATGCATGGGTTTACCCTCGAGGATGGAAATTTAGTTAAATGTCGGGTTGTTTCCTGAAATTTATCATGTTTTGTAAGACACGTTCACTTCTTTGAAGTCAATCTACCCAAAATGAACAATTTGTCCATATTTCCAAATCATGCCCAGATTTTAGGAAAACGCAAAATCAATCATCCAAGCTACAAGGGGAATGACTATCAACTATTTTCAAAGTCTACGAATCATCTTTTTTGTATCTCATTCGTTTTATGGAGAGAAAAATAACACAATCTTGTTTTGTAAAATCGTCATTTTCTATCTTGAATGTAACTTCTACTTAGGAAAATACGACATTTGCAGATTGGTTTTGATCCACCCAATACTCATGTTTGTACAAATAATGAAAGTAAGAAGGGATAAAGAGGTTTGTTAATCATTCATCTTGTAATGGGCTTGGGATAGGTAACTCGTAGAAGGTTGATTATGGTAGCAAACTAAGTGTTGCTCATCCTTATAAAAGTGTTAATTAATTCAGGAATGGAAACTACTTTTTGTTCGTCCTTTGTGAGTCATTGTTATTTAATTTGAGATTCATTAGATTGTTTTTTCCCTATTTTCACGCTGCTTGCACTTTTGCTTTGCCTCTTTGTTTCATTCAAACTAGCTTAATTCATATTTAATGGTTTCATGTTGTTTTGATTTAGGGTATCCACCGCAAGAAATGGTCATTGAAAGAAAATCATGATAATAAGGGGTTATTCTGGCAAGATTACATGAATGCACAAACTATTTGTATGAATAGTTGTAGGATAGAACATTTATGGAAATCGTTGTCCTATAACCCAGCTCCATAATGTTATTTCCAATGCCTTTTCTTTAAATCAGGTAGTTGATTTCATGAAAATAATTACTAGAATTAGAATCTTGCATTTATTGAGATCTGACCTACTTGCTTACAAGTAGTGAAAGATTACATTATGGGACCTTGTCAAGATATATGAGTTACGGATTGGCTATAAAATGTTTAGTTTAAGTGTGTGTTTATTTGTATTTATATCCTTTACAAAAATATGTAAATATCATTTACTTGTTGATTTGCATTAGTGATTTCTGACATTAGATTAGATTAGAGTAGAGTAGATGAAGCTTTGATTCTTCATATATTTTGTTAGCACCTCTAAGTCTAACGATCTTAGGTTTTATAACTAAATGTTGGTTTATTGGCACAACAGGTCAAACTGTAGATCACCCACATACTATCTCATTGACTTACCAGCTATTCTCTTGGTGTGGATCGGTAAATTGTGCAATACTTACAACCTCATGGAAAGAGGTGGTTACGCATTCTATGGGTGTGTCAGCAGGGAAAATTTTAAGGATGGAAAAGTATCTTAAAGTTTAAAAGAATTGGTGAATGTCACTAGTCCCTAATATGGAAACTATAAAATGTTTATTGATATAATTGTAAAATTATTCAAATTTATAAATTATGATTTTATATATGGTCTCTATATAATGTTGGTGATTTTTAAGGTAAAATAATTTTATATTGTAAAATTTGGACAAATCATTTTTAGAAAAATGGAAGTTGGCGAATCATTTTTTTTGAAAAGTCATAGAAAATTAGCCCACCTACGAATATTAGCCCCTAAAAGTTTCCAGGTGTGTCAGTTCTTCGGGCCATGATGGTGATGAACGTGATTTCTTCGATGGTGGCATTAGTGTATGGTTGTGGCCTTGTTCTCATTCTCATTCATAGCCGCAACATTCCATGTAATATAATGCAAATTACTTTGACCTTGCCCATATTGGAAATGAAATGGTACTTCCCTCAGTGGCAACGAACTCAATCACAAAACAAAGTCCTTGCCCTTAGTGGAAATGGAATCAGAAACAAAATAAGTAGAAACATAATAAAGGTCTCACCATCAATGGCAATCAAATCAATCACAATTTTTTTTATTACCCTCCATAGAAATGAAGTAAATCACAAAACATAGTAATGACCTCGCCTTGGCGGCAATGAACTCACTCACAAAATAATCCAATGACCTTTCCCCATTCTTGATGGAAATGACCTTCGTTACATAACAAAAAAATCAATGGCCTTGGCTTAGTGGAAATGAATTCAGTCACAAAAAGAACACAACACCCTTGCCTTGTCCTTGGTGCCAATGCCCTTTGTCACATAACGAAACAAAACAATGGCCTCGACCTTGTATCGATGGCAACAAATTTTTTCATAAATAAAAGAAGAATAGTCTCGGCCTCCTCTAAGTGGCAATGACCTCTATCATAGAATAGAAAAAGAATGATGGCCTTGGCATCATCCTTGTGGAAGCAACCTTTGTCACAAAATAAAACAAAACAATAACTTGAGCATTGTCACATCCAAACAATTTTTTACCCCTATGTCAGGATTGTAACATAATTATTATTCTCCTTTACAAATCCTTTCAATGCTTCTTAAATTGTAGATGACCAAGGTACATAACCCACCTAGTTTCTTTTTCCTTAATAATCAAGTAATAAATATGATTTCCTTGGCATGAAATAGTTGTTCAAGAGCTCTTCTTCTATTGTTTCTTTTATTTTATCTACTATGGAGACCCATTATATATTTGTTTTCCTTGTACTCATTAACATAAGTTTACCATTGGCTTCAGAGACATGACCCATGTAACACACCACTCATGATCTATTTATTAACCATATATAACTCACATTCTATAGTCCAAAGTTGAGCACCTTCACATATATTTTCTTGTGTTATTTGCATGGATTTTTATGTTATTATATTACATTGTTGGGTACCTATGTGGAATATTCGTATAGTCCATATAACCAATGAGGTAGGCATGGTCCACCTATGCTACGGACTAGTCTCCACGTGGCCTTGTCCACATTCTCTTCACATGGTCATTCGTGCCAAATGTGTTAAAGATGGTGATTTGATCTTGAGACATCAATGATTGTGATTATTTATAGAGAAACCTAGCTATATTTCACTTTCGAACTCCTTGTTGACAACTTTCATTTGGTAATTTGACTGTGGAGGACTGTCTCTCTAAGGGTTTCCTAATTTGTAGAGCTTGTTGCAATTTCAGTTCAATTTATGTGGCCTTTCAACTCTGGGTGACTTCTTGGGTTCTCTTCCTCATAGATTCACCTATTCTAGAGGATTCCTCATTTCGCTACTCAGGCATAAAGTGATTTTCCAATTTTTTCCATTGTTTATTCTCATTTGTTAATAAACTCGTTTCTTGTGTTATCTACATGGTACAGGTCTCCATGAATATTTCTATGAGGGTATTTTGTGGTTTCTTGTGATGAGCCAAGGGTGGATTTCCTTCAACCCATTACCTTCATGGTAACTACTCATACATTTATTTTCCTTAACAAGGAATTTACTAGTGTCTTAACAAACAAAGGTTTCATCCATAATACATAGGGTTTATTTCCTCACCGCTTATTCATTTGTGTTGCAGGTCATATGATTCCTCATGTTAGAGGAACTATGGCAACCTCTAAATCCAACAAGGCAACAATAGGTATACATTCTTTTACTTATTATCATTTCTAAATCAAATAGTAGTGTGTGGATACTGAGATTTCTTAAATGTCTAATGTTTCTTTAAGTTATTGTGTAAGTAAAGGGTTAGGGTATAATTATCCTGAGGCATAATGCAATTTCGAATTCAAACGAATCCTTCTCTATTAGGCTTAATTCTTTTTGCTTTAGCTTTTATTTCTTGGTTATTTTCCTGTTTGTATAATTATAGCTCTACAATGAGCTCCATGGTTTTATTTGAGCTCATATTATCATACGGACTTGTTTACTCTTGTAGGTAATTGATTATTTCTTTTATCTAGTTTTTTCCCCTACCCAGAGTTTCTCTTGAACTTTAGAATTCTAACTCATGGTAATTATATGGGTCGTACGTAAACATAGAATTCCTATGATTTGTTAAAATAGGGTCTTAAATTCTCCTAGTCCAAAGTTGACTTTGTGGCAACATGTTTTCTTTTAAGGTCGACCTCTTACCATACTTGCCTCATTTTGCATACAATAAGGTTTTGGTAGCTTGTTGAATCTATTGTCAAAGCACTATCTAGGGTTTCTATACTATGTGGGAAGTTTTATTGTACTCCTTATGGGTTATTTTTATATGACCTTGCACAACCCCCTAATTATTTGATATTGAGGAATTTTACTTAGCTTGGTCCCAGATGTTAGGTGCGACTATATGGACAATACCATTCTTTCTAATGATTAATATATAATTAATGGATAATTCTCTCAACACTCTTCACCTTCATATATTTGGATCGCACAACTATCCATTCTACACAAACTAAACCAAAAAAATCCAAAAATCCTCTCATTTGAAAAATTCATATATATTTTTGTTCTTTGGCTTACTTCTTTACAAAGACTCTAACTATTAATATTGCAAATAAAATACTTCCTATTCCATTTACTAGCTTTAACTATTCATATTGCAAAATACTTCATATTCCACTTACTAACTTTAACAAAGACAATACATGTTTAACTATACTTACAATATTTTTTATAAATTACAAGATGAATTAAAGCTAAGCAGAAAATTGGCAAGATTGTAATAATACCAGGGATGATCCCAATTCCAATTCTAATGTTATTTACTTTTCATTTGAAAAAGAAGATTGAAGTCGTTACTAGCATATATTAAGTTAACTATCCTTAATAGGTTATGGGATATTGTTACTTTGAGGTAATACAACATTTTTAACTTCTAGTAGAAATGTATTTTTGTAGTATTATGTTAAGAGCTCAATGCTCATAAAATTCTAGAAATTTGTATGATCCTTATTCTTTCTCTTTTTTAGTTTTTTTTTCCTTTCTTCATAAAAATCATATTTTTTTATTTTTCATTTTCTTTTTTCATTTTTTATTTTTTTCCTACATATAATTTTCATTTTTCATTTTCTTTCTACACATGATTTTCATTTTTCATTTTCTTTCTACATAAAATTCATATTTGTTTTCAAATTTGGTTAAAATTCATTTAAAAAAAAGTTTTTTGATTCTTTAAATTTTTCCTCCCACGAATAGAAAGAACTCTAAGTGGATGTTTGAAATGAAAACCTTTCAAACTAATAAAATAAAATGTTTCAATTTCATCGTAGTAGTGAGTTCGATTTGCACTCGAATGTAAGTTGAAATTTAATTTTATATCTTTTACTTAATAAAGGGTGAATTGAAATTTGGGTGTTGTAAAAATTAAATAAAACTTTGATCATGTCACAAAAAACAAAAGTGAATTAAAAACCGCAGGTTGAGACATCGAAAAGTGAAAATCTATCTAATGATTGTAGTAAACGTTATCTTTTCATTTTGATGAAAATTAAAAATCACTCGACTGAAATTTTAAAATTATTTGATGAAATTTAAAGTTTTTCCAATATCATTATGGTGGGAACAAATGTTTTGTATGAAGTGAAAGGAAATTTTTAACTTTGAAGAAAGTTTAAATACCATTATAGCTATAAACTATCTCAAATAACATGCATGCAGGACTATGTCTTATGAATCATAACAAAGACAAGCTTTGCCCTCCAATAAAACCCTAAATAATGTTTTAATCAGAAGGTTATACCCCATTTAATGAAGCAATGTTTGAATTTTATCTAACGGTTTATAAAGAATTTGAATTTTGTTTGAGAAATAGAAAAATTTGAAATTTGAAAAATAATGTATTGGAATTGTTTGGAGACTTTTAAAAATAAAATTTCAAAAGAGTTTTCAAAATAAAGTTTCACTAATCACTGACCATTATAATGGTTTTCTTCATTGTTCATCTTTTCTTGGAATAGGAACTTAGAATACAACTCCCGGAAATTCGTTTTTTATATTCATTAAATTTGATGTTCAAGTGATGGCTACTTGAGATGTCATATCTCACTGGAATCTTTGTTAAACTTATATTTGCAAATATTGGAGGTCTTTCAAGACGCAAAGCTAGGCTTGTTACTGTCTCGAGACACTCTTTCGAAGTTGGGATTTGGCCATGATCATAACGTGGTATTACTAACCACTGGCATGCACTAAATGCTGCAGGTTGCCCCGAACCGTGGCTTGCATGAGGGTGCAATGAAGCCCACTAAAGGAATAACTAAGCTCTCCGTCAGATATGGTTCCTGCAGCATGGTTTCATGGTTGAGGCAGAGTCCTTCTGCGAGAATGGTGGATGCAAGGGAGAATGGTCTCCCAGAGAAACATGCTCCTGCCACCAGAAAATATGAAACATGAAAGATTTTTGGCTCCATTTTGGACGCAACAATAATGTGGTATTCGGTGCTAGATCATGTTTTGTAAATGCTGCCAGGAATGGCTCGTAAGCAATAAGCAGCATGGAAAATGGGCAATGAGAGATCCATAAAAGATGAGAGCATAACGTGACGAAGCTAGATTAAAAAATAAAAAGTTTAATGGCGTCAATTATGGTATGTAAATGGTCATACTTATGTAAGATTAAGATTTGCAAGGAAGTGCATATATTTGGAAACATTATAAGCAAAGTCTAGGTTAGAGCTAGGTGATAAGGGATTGCAAAATTAATAGATAGCCTGCATAAAACTTTGAGGAGGGTAAGTGCTAGAATGAGCAGGGCTGCACTGACTCACTTGGAAAGGTTGTGTGGATTTAGTCAAGGAACCTCAAGTTGGAGTTAGATTCAAGGTTGACTAGGTTAAGCAATGGTGGTTTTGGGGCATGTGGTATTGTGTACACATGGTTTTCTGCTGATGGTATTGCATGTAATGGAGCCCATAAAAGGTTGGGAAGTTTCATTGTAACGTAGGTCAGGGAGGTGAACGGGGAAGGCTCACTTGGATGAGTTGGCCAAGGTTTTGGCCAAGGTTAATGAAATTTCATTGCAATGAATCTTTCCCCAAAGTTCAGGTTTCTTCCCAAGGAAAATATTTTGTGCATTATATATTTAATATCTATGGTTGTTGTTGGTTATTTTTATTGATTTTCAGGATAAATCTTCGTAAATAAGTTAATGCTTAGGTTAAATTTTATTCACTTCGCATTGGACTCATTTGAGATACAATCACTTTTGACCATCATTGACATTTTTGTAGAATTGACAATATTGACATGCTCAGCTTGTGAAGGCATCTGGAAGAAACTAAATCATGTAACTAAATCACTCTATGGATATACCTCATTTTTTTAAGTACATAGCTTCCATTGAATTCATCAATTTTCTAAGAAGGAAATCTAGATATTGAATGTATTCAAAAGTAAAGCATACAATGTGGCATTTTAAACACATGAACAAAATAACTTATAAGATGATGTTTCAAGTTCCACATGATGCCACCATCTTATACCACACCGTAAACACAATCAAATATACTATGCATGCTTGTGTCAGCGTATGCACCAAGAAACACCAATATGCACCAAGAAACACCAATTTGAATTATGCTACTTTGTTCTATAATTTTGTTTCTTCATCAGTTCATTACAAACCAAAAAATAAAGTCACAATAAAAATCATGAACTCTACACACGACTCAATAAATCTCACACCCACACTCGAAAATAAATATGGATATAGATGTTGAAAAATATTCTAGAAAAGTTTGAGAATTTTACCAAGAAAACAAATATGCTAAGTGCACCTCACGTAGGGGAATTATCAAAATGATTTGTTTCATTGAGTGGTGAATCCATCTGTGATCCTATGACTAGCAGCTAATTCAACCTACAACTGGATTTCTTATACTTAGATATACATATAGTAGCAATTGATTGAGTCGGGGACCTAAGATCTATGATCTCAAGCATCTCAAACCTCGTCATAGTTTGGAATTATCATTTCCTATTTGAACAAATTCCTTAAATGAAGCCTATGCTTGCTCACACAACTACACACATAAGAATTAGACCAAGAAATCCAGATGCAACAACCACACAAAAATATGTCACCAACAACAGCTCCGCATAATCGATAACATGTCATAATAAGACAATGATTCCTTATTCAATCCAAGTGTAAAAAAAACACACATGAACACAAAAATATAACACATTAACAATAAATTATCCACTGTCCTACCATATATTTACACACATGAACACAAAAATATGACATATTAACTATAAATCATCCACTGTCCTACCATATCTATATGTAGGATTAAAAAAATTCATGACTCCCCACCTTCTTAGCTCTCTCATTACTGAACTAAGATAGAATAGACTTTGATACCAAATTTAAATAAATAAGAGAGAAAAACATATTTACACACCAATCACAAATTTTAATATTTTTTTATTGATTATACAATCGTTACATATATACAAATAAATCATCCACTACATCCGGAAGAGAGAAATTGATTAACTAAAAATAGCTAACCTAGAAACTTCCAACAATTAACCACCTATAACTCAGCTCAGTTGTAAGCATTAATTATAACTTATTTTTCATAAGAAATCATCGTTTGTTTTGAGCAACTGAAGGGAATAACATGCTTGGTTGAACAATCAATGTGAGTGGTGAAATTTGTTATCCTGTAATCATGTTTACACTTACATTGTTGTTTTTTTGTCTGTTATCAAATCCTTTATCACTAATAGAGCTTTGGTAATATTACTTTAAACCCGTGAAGTTGGCATCTAAAAACCAATTCTTTCAATCATTTCTACTGAAATTCATATTGCCATCTGAAATTTATTGGAGATTTCATTTGTTGTAAATTAGATACACTATATTACGTGTTAGTAAAATCACATATGTTGTCTTAACAAATAATTGCATAAAGTTGTTCATTTAGTTTTAGCATTAACCATAATGACATACCTCTTAGGAGATCTTCTTCTAATACCCATAAGAAATATTTCAAGGGAAAGAAACCAATTATAAATCTTACTCAGGATATTTATAGTGATATAGAGTCCACCACTCAACAATTTACTATACTAATCTAGTTATCTAAAACTAAAATTGAATTGGAACAATTTATCTTTAAAGATATTAAAACCATCTTTAAATTATTAAAGCGTTCCCTAGTTGGGTAAAATGTATGGAAGATGATGGGCCAACCCACGTGATCCCAACGTTCCACCTGTTGACGTGTATTACACCGTGCAAGGGTTATGATGTGTTTATTTATTGTTTAATTATATGGTGCAATCTGTGGAATCGGTACTTTGGATTTGTTTTAATGAGGGGAGGTACTTCCGCCTCGCCTCTGCTTGATAGCTGTGTGTCTTGGGAACTTCACTAGAGTTGAGGGTTTTCTTTTGGTTCTCGACCCTTTGCACTCATTTGCTTTGGTTACTCCCGGTTATGGTGTTCCTTCTCCGCTTTGCAAATGGGTGACATCTATTGTTGTCTATGGGTTTTCTGGATGGTTCGGTCCGCTGGTTCCATACCCTGCTACTCTTTCAACAATGCTTTTGGTTTATGCTCGGCCCTTCTTGTTTCAATGGCGTCTGCTCATTATGATGGTAAGTTTCGAAACATTTTGATACAGCTAGGGTCTCAATGGTTGTTCTCGGCTCGTCTTCAGCTGTTTTCTTCGAAACTCTTGTTGGTCTTGTTTCTGAGCGATTTTTTTGGGTGCCTGTGTATGGTTGGGGTTTGTCTCCTTGTTGTCTGCTAATGTATTCCGCGTGCTATGTTTGTGCTCTTCTGTAACGATTTTCTTGGTGGTTCTGCTCCTGGTGGTCTGGTGACAGCGCTTTCAATTGACGATTCCGCAAGCCATGCTGGTAAGTCTGTGCTCTATGCCAGTATTATTTATTCACTCCTTCTTCTATTATTTATGTCTCGGCTCCTTCGTGGGCAGGTATATCTTCTGGTTCGGTTGGAGGTTTTGGCGCTGTGTATAGGTAAACTCAACTCCGTCTCTGGTTTTGTGTTCTGGTTCCGTTATGATATGTCTTCGTATGTATGTATGCCGACCTATCTAACTCTTCTTTTCGTTACCTTGCAAGGAGGATTGTGCACGGTGGCCTTCCTCAAATCCTCAATGGTCTGCAAGTTTCGGGTAGTTCTTTCCCTTGCTGTTTGGTAGTTGCTAGTATTGGGTTTCTCGGACCCTCGAGGTCGGGCTTCTGTGCAGACCCTAGGTTGTTGGGTTCTGAGTCTGTCTTTCATTGTCTCGAACTGTATTTCGATCCCGAATCTTGGTGTAAAATTATGTTTCGTCCACAGTAGGTTTTCTTTGCCGTGTCTGTAGTTGAGTCGTTTGGTCGTTTTTTGAACAATATACGATGGAACTTATACAGGGATTTTTTCTATATGTGCAATATATTTGTCTGGAAATGTAGATTAGTTATATGGAATGTTAGTTGTATGAACGACAAAGACTGTGTATTTTTTATGGCATACCCGGGGTTCGGTTGTGTGTATCTGTTGTGGAACTTCTGCTAGTATATTATCGTTTCCTTGTTCGCAATGCCTGTAGCGTGCTCTGTTTGACAACCTAGTTTGAAAATTAGTGTCTGCAATATCACACGCTTGAACACAGTATATTTATATCTGAATGCTCAGAATATCTTAATCCTTTATTATCTTTGCTTCTTGTATAATCTCACGAAGTCGGAACCTCCTCAATGAGTCGTTCCGCTCTTTTTATAGTTCTGTTTACAAAGGTAGTTGCTATTACATAACTGTTGTTGGTTATATCATTCATTTCTACAGTTGGTTGTTAACTGACATATTCAGTTTCTCTTTTGAAAGAATAAAACTATTTCCTAATTTGTTACTGTTCCTAATTAAAATTAAACTATCACATTATTGTTTTTTCTGCTTCTGGTAATTAAAGAAAACATTACATAAGTAAATAATGACAACAGTAAAAGAAAAAAATAACCAAGGAAGTGTTACTGCCCATCCATTAAACCATGTCCCCAGTCCTCTTTGGAAACTTTGTCTGCCTTCTCTCTGACTCTACCCTGTTGATCAGATGCTCCTGCATTAGAAGATCAGGAGCGGAATGCTATCATAAAATACTACTTCCAAGTCACGCTCCTATTTCCAAGTCACCCTCCTATACCGAGTGGGGATTCGGTAGATATGGAATTAATTCTATACAATAAAGAAAATTATTATCATGCAAACCCAAAGGAGAAAAATGATAATATCCAGATAACAAAATACTTTAGTAGGAACACATGTTTGACACTAAGAGAGAATAGTTAACAAAATTTCTGTTAGCAATATTAGTAATTAATCAGGCTACCGTTGATAAGGAAAAATAAAATTTCTCTTAGCAAGATTAGTAATTAATCAGGGTACCGCTGATAAGGAAAAATTTATAAAAGATGATGTGGATAATATAGAAAAGAAAATACATTGCTTAAAAAACATGTTGAATATTGTAAGTCGACACAAGGCTTCTTTTATATTTTTGTTATTCCTTTATTAGGAGATGACTAGGTTAATATACAAACCAAAATATATTTCTTTACTAAATATTTTCAATTAAAAATTTGAATATATAACTTTATATTTTATAAAAGGGAAAATTTACTTGGAAAGAAAAACAAGGAAAATATCAAGGCCAAATAGAATTTATGAAGTACATGAGATCTCAGACCATTCCCATGCAGGTGACAGTAGCATTGGTAATTTGCAGTCCAGCAAAACTGAAGTTACTTTTGGCACCTGCTTTACAAAGTTTCGTGTACTGAGAGTACATGGATGGCAGGGCCTGCAAACCTAAACTTCGTTGACATTCACTATTGGAACACCGGGTGCAAAGTGCCTCAGTTCATTACTCACTTTGGCTGTTTGAGAGCAGACGGGCAAGCAAATGCACTGGCCATGAGATCTCATACCATTCCCATGCAGGTGACAGTAGCATTGACAGAAGTTACTTTTGGCACCTGCTTTACAAAGCCTACAAGCCTAAACTTCGTTGACATTCTCTATTGGAATACCCAGTGCAAAGTGCCTCAATTCATTGCTCACTTTGGCTGTTTGAGAGCAGACGGGGAAGCAAATGCACTGCATAGACAATATGCACTCTCTTCACAGATTAGCGAGCAACAGATATGGGAGAGGGTTCAAATGAAGACTGTTGAGAATATGGTTACAGGAAAGAGCTACCGGGAGAGACAATATTCCTTTCTCCTATTGTCCATATCTGAAGATGAAGATGGTATAAGAATAAAATCAAACCCACAGCAAAAATTTATCAAAGGTGCCTTCTAAATGATGCAAAATTGATAAAGACATCGGATGGGCTTTGTATGCAGCCTCAATACCGCAAAATATGCAAAGAAGTGTTATAAAAAACATTCAATATTTTAAGTTCATGTTTCTATCAATAACGTTAACCCATAAATGAATCAATTAATGGGTTATAGTTTGTCGTTTGGTCATGGTTTCCCGAGTGCAACAAGTAAATTGTTTTCCCTATTAGCGTTTTTCGCCTATGAATTCCATGAATTGTTTTTTGTTTTCCCTAGAATTCCATGAACTGTCCACTAACACAAACCCACGTAAACCTGTGTTTGTTTTGTATTCTTTTTCGCCCACATAAACCTGTGTTTGTTTTGTATTCTTTTTCGAGGTTGCAAAGCCTGAGAACCCTGTATTGATGATATGCAACCTCACACCTGAAAGATCCATAATCTTGAGATGTATATCAAACCTGGGTTTAGATGGTATGGCTAGTCTCCATATTCAATACACTAATGCACTATCTAGTCAGATGCACCCTTGAGGTGCTTATGCACAAAGAGTTGAGAGATCAGCTTTGTCTATGCTGTAGAATGTACTAAGATTTTCCTGATATATATACCATGAAACTCTTTAATAGAATGGGAAATATGTATATTTTCTAATCTGCCCCAGCAAAGTCCTATTGAAATCTGCCCCAGCGAAGTCCTGTTTAAATCAGAAAATGAAATGAAAATGAAACGAGCGTTCATGATTACGTTTCGTAGAACCAACATCAAATCACCACCACCACCATTATAATGTTTTAAATAACTCTATTGAATTTTGGTCAAGTTATTGAATTTTGGCCAAAATTTAAAAGAGTCGTGTATGAGGTAAAGGAAACTTATTATTTAGCATATGACTCATATATGAAATTTATGATTAAATCAAATTTATGATTAAATGAAATTTATCATGTACCTTATTATTAAATGAAACTTTATCATGTAGCTTATTATTCATAGAGGGAGCTCATTAGTTATCTTTTAGTTAAACTCGGATTAGATAAACTTATTATTTAGCTTATAAATATCATAGATGAAGCTTATTATTTATCTGTTAGTTAGAATAAGCTTATTATTTATTGTTAATATCACCGTATACATGAAAAAATATATCCAAACAATTTTCATTCACCAAGGCGATGAATAAATATATCCACCGAATCATGTTAATATATTCAAAGTCTTTCAAAGAAAGACGAAACGGACAACATAGCCTTTTGCATGGATTTCACGTGTCAGTAGCAGTGCATGTGTTTCCCTTCAGTGTTTCAAGAAGTTTACGAATGTAAACTCGTCAGAATCCTTTATTTCGCTCTCTGTGTGTCAAGAAATTTACAATTGTAAACTCGTCGGAATATTTCTTTTCACTTCTGTGTTTCAATAAGTTTACCAGTGTAAACTCGTAAGAACCCTTTATTTCGCTTTCTCTGTGTTTCGAGAAGTTTCAGAATCTTTTTTTTTCGCTTCTCTGTGTTTCAAGAAGTTTCAAAATCTTTTTTTTTTCGCTTCTCTGTGTTTCAAGAAGTTCACCACTGTAAATAAGTCAAATCCGTTATTTCGCTTCTCTCTGATTCAAGAAGTTTACCACTGTAAACTCGTCAGGTTGATTAAGGTGGCTCTCTTGCCATGGCTTAGCAGGGACTGTGAAAGATAGAGCAGAAGAGACCGTTAAGGATCAAGCATATCATAGGTATGATAATACTGGAGCAGTGTACGAGTCTGTGAAGGACAAGGTATCACAAACTTTGGGCTCTGTCAAAGGTATAGCAGGAGAGGCCGTGAAAAATGAAGCGCATGATACATACGATAAAACTGGACAATTATACGAGTCGACCAAGGACAAGGTATCTCAAACCCTAGGCTCTGTCAAAGATGCAGGCGCTGGTGTGAAAGAGGTTGTGCCTTCCCAGCTTCCCGACATCCGACAAGCAGTGAAGCCAGGGGGAATTGCAGAGGATGCGAAAGATGCAAACACTAGCGGCGTTGG
This sequence comes from Pinus taeda, assembly GCA_000404065.3. Classification (NCBI taxonomy): domain Eukaryota; kingdom Viridiplantae; phylum Streptophyta; class Pinopsida; order Pinales; family Pinaceae; genus Pinus; species Pinus taeda. The sequence continues at coordinate 17,174 of APFE030052970.1, read as the reverse complement.
AGTCGGGGAGACCTTGAAAGACGCTTGTAAAAGATTAACAGATAAATTCATAGGTTCAAAGAAGGAGGCCGAGAATGTCGATTTATACAAGAAAAAGATACCAGAGATCTTCGATTCGGCAAAGGAATCTATATGGTTCTACCAAGGGCAAAATTTCTGATGTTGGGGAGAAGATGAAAGAGAAGGGAGAGAAAGCCTTGAAAACTACAGATGAGACGTATGATTCTGCTAAAGAGTCCATGAAGAGGGCAGGAGATTATGTGCACCGAACTGCAGAGGATGCCGAGGGAAGTTTTAAGGTTAAAGAACATGAAGAAGAGCAACACGTGGGTATGAAATTAAATGTCGGAGAGGCCGACATCTTATACATGTTCCAACAAGCTGTTGACGAGGTTTATCGCTTGTCTCCAGAACTGCTAGAAGCAACTATAAGTTACTTCTCTATACCAATGAATGATTCATATAGCCTTATCTCTTTGCATTTCTAAAGAAATTCTTCCTTCAGTGAGAACCGTATACTGCTAAGCTTCAATCATGATATTGTGCTCATTCTAATCCATGGATATTCTGGGCACTTTTCTATGTTATTACTACGGCATTTCTTCAATTTGATTACCTACAAATCATCAACTGATTAAATTGATAAATTATACCTCTTTTTTAAGAAAGGAGTGGCTATGGAATACCAGATTCTATAGCTACTCAAAGGTAATTTATGGAATGAATAGAATCAAAATAGATAATAAACAAATAAAATATAAATAGACTATTCACGGGATTTAGAATTAGCGACATTGTTTAATGTTTAACTTTCTATAATAGAAATCTGCAGGTGCATCCATCAGAACATTAAAGAGGGCCATCGAAGACTAAGAAATATCTTCATTGTAATATTTTCTTCCTTCTCTCTGAGTGTATGTTAAATTTTATTTCGTTTCTAGCGATCCGGTGTAGTCAAGAATGATCTCAGGCCACTGTCTTCGCTTGTTCGACATTTGATGGTGTCCTGTCGGTATTATTAAACTGCTACTGGCATTTTGTATGTTTAATTTGGCATGTCATACGTACAAATTAGATTTCCCTCTGTTTAATTGGGAAAATCTTAGCTACAAATTAAATTTCCCTCGACAACCTTGTCTTACGACTCTACATCGGTTAACAATTGAGTCTTATAGTCTTATTTACCAGTTTGATTTAGATAATATGCAATCGGTAGAATTTTCACGCTTTCATCGCAGGAAAGCGAGGCCCCGTCCGCAGCTCAGGCTGTTTCTTCTCCGCCAAGTGACGCTCTGATTCAGCGGTCATTTTGTACTCCGGAGTTCGTTCCATCATTCTCTGGGGAAGGGAGGGTAGCGCACAGCACAAGACCAGCACAAGACCAGGTTCAACAAGCATACAGCCGCCCAATTCGACATCAGAGATGCTAAAACGTCTGGTGAAGGAGGAGCAATATGAGTGCCTGAAGGACGTGGTGGGACGATATCATCATTTCATCCGTAGCTGCTCCATGCAGGGAGACGACACCGTGGGGAGTATAAGAGAGCTTCAGGTAGTTTCGGGGCTTCCTGCAGAGCGTAGCAAGTGTAGAGGAAAGTTGGAACCTGTTAGATGTGGTGTTAGATGTGGTGGCAGGCGTGCATGTATGGCAGGCGTGCATGTAAGCGGTGGCAGGGTCGCTATTGTATTGTAGCTAGTTCGCCATACATTTCCTAACATTAAATGTTAGGAGATTAATGCTAAGGATGAAGATAGCATTACTTCATCCAGCTTTGAAATTGTTGTAATTACTTGAACTCCTGGCCATTGTTTGCTAAGTTTTGAACCTGTATACCTCGTACTGAGGCCAAATAAGATGAACATTCTTTTGATTGGTTAAAAGAATAAGAAAATATAAGATATTGTATCTGTTAATGTGATATGTGGAGAAACTTTTGGTTTAAGTCAAAATAATTTTATTGATTGCCGTACTAAACTAATGCCCACCGACCAAAACCGATTACTATAGTCCCTTCCGATCTTAGACCATTCCCATGCAGGTGATAGTAGCATTGACAGAATTTACTTTTGGCACCTGCTTTACAAAGCCTGCAAGCCTAAACTTCGTTGACATTCACTATTGGAACACCGAGTGCAAAGTGCCTCAGTTCATTGCTCACTTTGGCTGTTTGAGAGCAGACGGGGAAGCAAATGCACTGCACAGATAGTATGCACTCTCTTGACAGATTAGCGAGCAGAAGATATGGGAGAGGGTTCAAATGAAGACTGTTGAGAATATGGTTACAGGAAAGAGCTACCGGGAGAGACGATATTCCTTTCTCCTATCGTCCATATCTGAAGATGAAGATGGTATAAGAATAAAATCAATCCCACACCAAAAATTTATTAAAGGTGCCTTCTAAATGATGCAAAATTGATAAAGACATCGGATGTGCTTTGTATGCAGCGTCAATACCGCAAAATATGCACAGAAGTGTTATAAAAAACATTCAAGATTTTAAGTTCATGGTTCTATCAATAACTTTAACCCATAAATGAATCAATTAATGGGTTATAGTTTGCCGGTCGGTCATGGTTTCCCAGGTTCGACAAGTAAATTGTTTTCCCTATTAGCGTTTTTCCCCCGTGAATTCCATGAATTGTTTTTTGTTTTCCCTAGAATTCCATGAATTTTCCACTAACATAAACCCACGTAAACCTGTGTTTGTTTTGTATTCTTTTTTGCCCACGTAAACCTGTGTTTGTTTTGTATTCTTTTTTGAGGTTGCAAAACCTGAGAACCTTGTATTGATGATATGCAACCTCACACCTGAAAGATCCATAACCTTGAGATGTATATCAAACCTGGGTTTAGATGGTATGGCTAGTCTCCATATTCAATACACTAATGCACTATCTAGTCGGATGCACCCTTGAGGCACTTATGCACAAAGAGTTGAGAGATCAGCTTTGTCTGTGCTGCAGAATGTACTAAACTTTTCCTGATATATATACCATGGAACTCTTTAATAGAATGGGAAATATGTATATTTGCTAATTTGCCCGAGCGAAGTCCTGTTTAAATCTGCCCCAGCGAAGTCCTGTTTAAATCGGAAAATGAAATGAAAATAAAACGAGCTTTAGTGATTACGTTTCTTAGAACCAACATCAAATCACCGCCACAACCATTATAATGTTTTAAATAACTCTATTGAATTTTGGTCAAGTTATTGAATTTTGGCCAAAACTTAAAAGAGTCGTGTATGAGGTAAAGGAAACTTATTATTTAGCATATTACTCATATATGAAATTTATTAACAAAAATACAACCTTCACATCTCTACTAGATTTTAAAGCAGCCCGGAAAAAGAGCTTTATGATTAAATGAAATTTATCATGTACCTTATTATTAAATGAAACTTTATCATGTAGCTTATTATTCATAGATGGAGCTCATTAGTTATCTTTTAGTTAAACTCGGATTAGATAAACTTATTATTTAGCTTATAAATATCATAGATGAAGCTTATTATTTATCTGTTAGTTAGAATAAGCTTATTATTTATCGTTAATATCACCGTATACATGAAAACATATATCCAAACAATTTTCATTCACCAAGGCGATGAATAAATATATCCACCGAATCGTGTTAATATATTCAAAGTCTTTCAAAGAAAGACGGAACGAACAACATAGCCTTTTGCATAGATTTCACGTGTCAGTAGCAGTGCATGTGTTTCCCTTCAGTGTTTCAAGAAGTTTACCAGTGTAAACTCGACAGAATCCTTTATTTCGCTCTCTGTGTGTCAAGAAGTTTACCATTGTAAAATCGTCGGAATATTTTTTTTACTTTTGTGTTTCAATAAGTTTACCAGTGTGAACTCGTATGAACCCTTTATTTCGCTTTCTCTATGTTTCGAGAAGTGTCAAAATCTTTTTTTTTCACATCTCTGTGTTTCAAGAAGTTCACCACTGTAAACGAGTCAAATCCGTTATTTCGCTTCTCTGTCTTTCAATAAGTTTAGCGCTGTAAACTTGTTAGGTTGATTAAGGTGGCTCTGCTGCCATGGCTTAGCAGGGACTGTGAAAGATAGAGCAGAAGAGGCCGTTAAGGATCAAGCGTATCATACGTATGATAAAATTGGAGAAGTGTACGAGTCTGTGAAGGACAAGGTATCACAAACTCTGGGCTCTGTCAAAGGTAGAGCAGGAGAGGCCGTGAAAAATGAAGCGCATGATACATACGATAAAACTGGACAATTGTACGAGTGGGCCGAGGACAAGGTATCTCAAACCCTAGGCTCTATCAAAGATGCAGGCACCGTCGTGAAAGAGGCTGTGCCTTCCCATCTTCCCGACATCCAAAAAGTAGTGAAGCTAGGGGGAATTGCAGAGGATGCGAAATATGCAAACACTAGCAGCGTTGGAGTCGGGGAGACCTTGAAAGACGCTTGTAAAAGGTTAACAGATAAATTCACAGGTTCAAAGAAGGAGGCCGAGAATGTCGATTTATACAAGAAAAAGATACCATAGATCTTCGATTTGGCAAAGGAATCTCTATGGTTCTGCCAAGGGCAAAATTTCTGATGTTGGGGACAAGATGAAAGAGAAGGGAGAACAAGCCTTGAAAAATGCAGGTGAGACGTATGATTTTGCTAAAGAGTCCATGAAGAGGGCAGGAGATTATGTGCACCGAACTGCAGAGGATGCCGGGGGAAGTTTTAGGGTTAAAGAACATGAAGAAGAGCAGCACGTGGGTATGAAATTAAATGTCGGAGAGGCCGACATCTTATACAAGTTCCGACAAGCTGTTGACGAGGTTTATCGCTTGTCTCCAGAACTGCTAGAAGCGACTATAAGTTGCTGCTCTATACCAATGAATGATTCATATACCCTTATCTCTTTGCATTTCTCAAGAAATTCTTCCTTCAGTGAGAACCCTATACTGCTAAGCTTCAATCATGATATTGTGCTCATTCTAATCCATGGATATTCTGGGCACTTTGCTATGTTATTACTACGACATTTCTTCAATTTGATTACCTACGAATCATCAACCGATTAAATTGATAACTAATACCTCTTTTTTAAGAAAGGAGTGGCTATGGAATATCAGATTCTATAGCTACTCAAAGGTAATTGATGGAATGAATAGAATCAAAATAGATAATAAACAAATAAAATATAAATAGACTATTCACGGCATTTAGAATGAGCGACATTGTTTAATGTTTAACTTACTATAATAGAAATCTGCAGGTGCATCCATTTGAACATTAAAGAGGGCCATCGAAGACTAAGAAATATCTTCATTGTAATATTTTCTTCCTTCTCTCTGAGTTTATGTTAAATTTTATTTCGTTTCTAGTGATCCAGTGTAGTCAAGAATGATCTCAGGCCACTGTCTTCACTTGTTCGAAATTTGATGGTGCCCTGTCGGTATTATTAAACTCCTACTGGCATTTTGTATGTTTAATTTGGCATTTCATACGTACAAATTAGATTTCTCTCTGTTTAATTGGGCAAATCTTAGCTACAAATTAAATTTCCCTCGACAACCTTGTCTTACGACTCTACATCGGTTAACAATTGAATCTTATAGTCTTATTTACCAATTTGATTTAGATAATATGCAATCGGTAGAATTCTCATGCTTTCGTCGCAGGAAAACGAGGCCCCGTCTGCAGCTCAGTCTGTTTCTTCTCCCCCAAGCGACACTCTGATTCAGCGGTCATTCTGTACTCCAGAGTTTGTTCCATCATTCTCTGGGGAAGGGAGGGTAGCGCACAGCACAAGACCAGCACAAGACCAGGTTCAACAAGCATACAACTGCCCAATTCGGCATCAGAGATGCTAAAACATCTGGTGAAGGAGGAGGAATATGAGTGCCTGAACGACGTGGTGGGACGATATCATCATTTCATCCGTGGGGAGTATAAGAGAGCTTCGGGTGGTTTCAGGGCTTCCTGCAGAGCACAGCAAGTGTAGAGGAAAGTTGGCACCTGTTAGATGTGGTGTAAGATGTGGTGGTAGGCGTGCATGTATGGCAGGCGTGCATGTAAGCGGTGGCAGGGGCGCTATTGTATTGTAGCTAGTTCGCCATACATTTCCTAACATTAAATGTTAGGAGATTAATGCTAAGGATGAAGATAGCATTACTTCATCCAGCTTTGAAATTGTTGTAATTACTTGCACTTCTGGCCATTGTTTGCTAAGTTTTGAATGTGTATACCTCGTACTGAGGCCAAATAAGATGAACATTCTTTTGATTGGTTAAAAGAATAAGAAAATATAAGATATTGTATCGGTTAATGTGATATGTGGAGAAACTTTGGTTTAAGTCAAAATAATTTTATTGATTGTCATGCCAAACTAATGCCCACCGACCAAAACCGATTACTATAGTCCCTGCTAATCTTAGACCATTCCCATGCAGGTGACAGTAGCATTGACAGAATTTACTTTTGGCACCTACTTTACAAAGCCTGGAAGCCTAAATTTCTTTGGCATTCGCTATTGGAACACCGGGTGCAAAGTGCCTCAGTTCGTTGCTCACTTTGGCTGTTTGAGAGCAGACGGGGAAGCAAATGCACAGCACAGACAGTAAGCACTCTCTTCACAGATTAGCGAGCAGCAGATATGGGAGAGGGTTCAAATGAAGACAGTTGAGAATATAGTTACAGGAAAGAGCTACCGGGAGAGACAATATTCCTTTCTCCTATCGTCCATATCTGAAGATGAAGATGGTATAAGAATAAAATCAAACCCACAGCAAAAACTTATTAAAGGTGCCTTCTAAACGATGCAAAATTGATAAAGACATCGGATGGGCTTTGTATGCAGCCTCAATACCGCAAAATATGCACAGAAGTGTTATGAAAAACATTCAAGATTTTAAGTTCATGGTTCTATCAATAACTTTAACCCATAAATGAATCAATTAATGGGTTATAGTTTCCCGGTCAGCCATGGTTTCTCGGGTGAGACAAGTAAATTGTTTTCCTTATTAGCATTTTTCCCCCGTGAATTCCATGAATTGTTTTTTGTTTTCCCTAGAATTCCATGAATTGTCCACTAACACAAACCCACGTAAACCTGTGTTTGTTTTGTATTCTTTTTCGCCCACATAAACCTGTGTTTGTTTTGTATTCTTTTTCGAGGTTGCAAAGCCTGAGAACCCTGTATTGATGATATGCAACCTCACACCTGAAAGATCCATGACCTTGAGATGTATACCAAACCTGGTTTTAGATGGTATGGCTAGTCTCCATATTCAATACACTAATGCACTATCTATTCAGATGCACCCTTGAGGTGCTTATGCACAATGAGTTGAGAGATCAGCATTGTCTGTGCTGTAGAATGTACTAAGCCTTTCCTGATATATACACCATGGAACTCTTTAATAGAATGGGAAATATGTATATTTGCTAATCTGCGCCAGCGAAGTCCTGTTTAAATCTGCCCCAACGAAGTCCTGTTTAAATCAGAAAATGAAATGAAAATGAAACGAGCTTTAGTGATTACGTGTCGTAGAACCAACATCAAATCACCGCCACCGCCATTATAATGTTTTAAATAACTCTATTGAATTTTTGTCAAGTTATTGAATTTTGGTCAAAACTTAAAAGAGTCTTGTATGAGGTAAAGGAAACTTATTATTTAGCATATGACTCATATATGAAATTTATTAACAAAAATACAACCTTCACATCTCTACTAGATTTTAAAGCGGCCCGGAAAAAGAGCTTTATGATTAAATGAAATTTATCATGTACCTTATTATTAAATGAAACTTTATCATGTAGCTTATTAGTCATAGATGGAGCTCATTAGTTATCTTTTAGTTAAACTCGGATTAGATAAACTTATTATTTAGCTTATAAATATCATAGATGAAGCTTATTATTTATCTGTTAGTTAGAATAAGCTTATTATTTATCGTTAACATAACCGTATACCTGAAAAAATATATCCACAATTTTCATTCACCAAGGCGATGAATAAATATATCCAGCGAATTGTGTTAATATATTCAAAGTCTTTCAAAGAAAGACGGAACGGACAACATAGCCTTTTGCATTGATTTCACATGTTAGTAGCAGTGCATGCGTTTCCCTTCAGTGGTTCAAGAAGTTTACCAGTGTAAACTTGTCAGAATCCTTTATTTCACTCTCTGTGTGTCAAGAAGTTTACCATTGTAAACTCGTCGGAATATTTTTTTCACTTCTGTGTTTCAATAAGTTTACCAGTGTGAACTCATAAGAACCCTTTATTTCGCTTTCTCTGTGTTTCGAGAAGTTTCAGAATCTTTTTTTTCGCTTCTCTATGTTTCAAGAAGTTCACCACTATAAATGAGTCAAATCTGTTATTTCGCTTCTCTGTGTTTCAATAAGTTTACCGCTGCAAACTCGTCAGGTTGATTAAGGTGGCTCTGCTGCCATGGCTTAGCAGGGACTGTGAAAGATAGAGAAGAAGAGGCCGTTAAGGATCAAGCATATCATACGTATGATAAAACTGGAGAAGTGTACGAGTCTGTGAAGGACAAGGTATCACAAACTCTGGGCTCTGTCAAAGGTAGAGCAGGAGAGGCTGTGAAAAATGAAGTGCATGATACATACGATAAAACTGGACAATTGTACGAGTCGGCCAAGGACAAGGTATCTCAAACCCTAGGCTCTGTCAAAGATGCAGGCACCGGCGTGAAAGAGGCTGTGCCTTCCCATCTTCCCGACATCTGACAAGCAGTGAAGCCAGGGGGAATTGCAGAGGATGCGGAAGATGCAAACACTAGCGGCGTTGGAGTCGGGGAGACCTTGAAAGACGCTTGTAAAAGATTAACAGATAAATTCACAGGTTCAAAGAAGGAGGCTGAGAATGTCGATTTATACAAGAAAAAGATACTAGAGATCTTCGATTTGGCAAAGGAATCTCTATGGTTCTGCCAAGGGCAAAATTTCTGATATTGGGGACAAGATGGAAGAGAGGGGAGAGCAAGCCTTGAAAACTGCAGGTGAGACATATGATTCTGCTAAAGAGTCCATGAAGAGGGCAGGAGATTATGTGCACCGAACTGCAGAGGATGTCGGGGGAAGTTTTAGGGTTAAAGAACATGAAGAAGAGTAGCACATGGGTATGAAATTAAATGCAGGAGAGGCCGACATATTATACAAGTTCCGACAAGCTGTTGACGAGGTTTATAGCTTGTCTCCAGAACTGCTAGAAGCGACTGTGATTTGCTGCTCTATACCAATGAATGATTCATATACCCTTATCTCTTTGAATTTCTAAAGAAATTCTTCCTTCAGTGAGAACCGTATACTGCTAAGCTTCAATCATGATATTGTGCTCATTCTAATCCATGGATATTCTGGGCACTTTGCTATGTTATTACTACGACATTTCTTCAATTTGATTACATACAAATCATCAACCGATTAAATTGATAACTAATACCTCTTTTTTAAGAAAGGAGTGGCTATGGAATATCAGATTCTATAGCTACTCAAAGGTAATTTATGGAATGAATAGAATCAAAATAGATAATAAACAAATAAAATATAAATAGACTATTCACGGGATTTAGAATTAGCGACATTGTTTAATGTTTAACTTACTATAATAGAAATCTACAGGTGCATCCATCAGAACATTAAAGAGGGCCATCGAAGACTAAGAAATATCTTCATTGTAATATTTTCTTCCTTCTCTCTGAGTGTATGTTAAATTTTATTTCGTTTCTAGTGATCCGGTGTAGTCAAGAATGATCTCAAGCCACTGTCTTCGCTTGTTTGCCATTTGATGGTGCCCTGTCGGTATTATTAAACTGCTACTGGCATTTTGTATGTTTAATTTGGCATGTCATACGTACAAATTAGATTTCCCTCTGTTTAATTGGGAAAATCTTAGCTACAAATTAAATTTCCCTCGACAACCTTGTCTTACGACTCTACATCGGTTAACAATTGAATCTTATAGTCTTATTTACCAATTTGATTTAGATAATATGCAATCGGTAGAATTCTCACGCTTTCGTCGCAGGAAAGCGAGGCCCCGTCCGTAGCTCAGGCTGTTTCTTCTCAGCCAAGCGACGCTTTGATTCAGCGGTCATTCTGTACTCCGGAGTTTGTTCCATCATTCTCTGGGGAAGGGAGGATAGCGCACAGCACAAGACCAGCACAAGACTAGGTTCAACATGCATACAACCGCCCAATTCAGCATCAGAGATGCTAAACCGTCTGGTGAAGGAGGAGGAATATGAGTGCCTGAAGGACGTGGTGGGACGATATCATCATTTCATCCGTATCTGCTCCATGCGGGGAGACGGCACCGTGGGGAGTATAAGAGAGCTTCGGGTGGTTTTGGGGCTTCCAGCAGAGCGCATCAAGTGTAGAGGAAAGTTGGCACGTGTTAGATGTGGTGTTAGATGTGGTGGTAGGCGTGCATGTATGGCAGGCGTGCATGTAAGCGGTGGCAGGGGTGCTATTGTATTGTAGTTGGTTCGCCATACATTTCCTAACATTAAATGTTAGGAGATTAATGCTAAGGATGAAGATAGCATTACTTCATCCAGCTTTGAAATTGTTGTAATTACTTGCACTCTTGGCCATTGTTTGCTAAGTTTTGAACCCGTATACCTCTTACTGAGGCCAAATAAGATGAACATTCTTTTGATTGGTTAAAAGAATAAGAAAATATAAGATATTGTATCGGTTAATGCGATATGTGGAGAAACTTTAGTTTAAGTCAAAATAATTTTATTGATTGTCGTGCCAAACTAATTCCCACCGACCAAAACTGATTACTATAGTCCCTGCCAGGCCCGGAGGGCAGGGACTAAAAAGGTTATTATGATACTTGGGATAATGCTACTACATAAGACTAAATACATGCAATTGAGCCAGATATAAGGTATTGAAACAAATTTAAATGTGAGCCCCACAAACAAGTTGAAGAGGAATGGCTAGCTTCCTTTGCTAGGTCCTCTAGAAAGGTTTTACCTAGCAGACCAGTATTACAAAACATTAAATATATTATCTAGCAACATAACACGGAAGTGCCTATTGTAATATCCATCCACAAGGATCATTCGTAAAATTTTTTCATAGAGGAAATGAGAATAACTGCCCAATTAAAGTGTCCTTTTTCAAAATTAGATAAATATATTAAAAACTTTAATAGGGAGTTTTCAATTTGCGATGCTCTCTGAAAAGTGGGAAAAATATGACAGGGACATAGTTAGGGAACCCTTACTTAGGGTGAGGGTTGAGTTAAAATGGCTGTTGCAAACCACCTTTGGAAATTATATAAACAACCAAACATAGAAAGCAAGAAAGATTTCGGATTCTGCATATGATGGCTTTTGAAATGATATTATATGAGACGCAATTCTATTACATTGATTAATTGAGAGGCCAATCATTAGCTAAACTAATTTCGACTAAAGAAGATTGTGTATGGAAATTAAATGATGCGAATGGTTCTAGAATTTGTTTTATGTCATGGATGTCTTCTACTATCTTTTATTGTTTTTTGAAAATTATCTTGACACAATATTTAAATTTCTTTCAATAATTTTTTTCAAGCGTATTTCAAACATTTTTATGCATGTTAATTATATTTTGTATTTAATTATTTAAAGTTATATTGTCCAAATCAAATTATTTTTACTAAATTAGTTCTCGGAAATTAAATAATTAACATGCATCTTTTTTTTTATTCTATGATATCACATTTAAAAAAATATTATATCGATTCAAAATATTCATTACATAGCATTTTTATATTCATTATATAGCATTTTTATTTTCCTATTTATTGATGTTCAGAAAAGTAGAAGTAAAATATTATAGTATTTTTAAATCTCATCAAATGTATATTGAGTTATTAGTTTAGATAGTTCTTACATTCCAATATGAGGAGAGTCTAATTGTAAATTTTACTTTGATTAAATTATATTTTTTTCCTGGATATTTATCCAAATTAATAGAATTGATGAAAAAAGTAGGTCTTGGATTTGTATGGTTTATTTAGTTCTAAGAATAAATCATCTACAAAAAAATCATCTACAAAAAATCTATATCTAGATATTGAGATTCTAAACCTTAGGATACCCCTTGGACATTTAAACACACAATAATTGGAAAGGATTGAACCTAATCTTGATATTGAAATACCATAAGAATATCAAATGATGAAATTAAACGCATTAAGATTGAATACTCTTTGCATATATTAACAAAATTGGTGCTTTACTTATTAATCATTACTTCCTCAAAGGAGCACCAATCAAATAGTTACTTAAATTAGGGATTCTTTTTTATGGAGGTGTCTATTGATTTATCATTAGAATATATTTCAAAACCCATCAAATTAATTCCTCTAATTCCAAATCTTGCCACATCCCCAACAATAATTGAGAAATTCTTCGGAAATTAGAATAAGATTTAGAAAACATAAATACAAGTTCAATTTTCTAAAACATGGTTAAGGATCAAAAGTTAAATAAGCACTCTTTATCACAAAATATCTTACTCTTTATCGGGCATATACACTTTTTACCCAAACATCCTTACCAATTATTTCTAAAATTGGATCCTAATATATCTAGCCCTATAAAGGACTACAACTATTAATATATTCTATAAAATTAGATTGATGAATGTGAAACATGATGTTATAATAACTTGATCATTATATTTTAATTTTGGAAAAAAACTTCCACTTGGTTTATTAATTTACCAATTTGATTAGTAACAAGTTGAGGTGATTTTCAAAATGCCTTCCTGAATAAATTTGACGAGACTACTACATTATCCTTAATCACTAAATTATTTTGATGGTTATGAGTCCTTCGTACAGATTCAAAAAATTCAATCAAATATTCACAATAGTTGTAATAAAATAAAATATAAATTAGACATAAAGAAATTCAAATAAAATAATATGCAAATTCTCTACTAGCACCTATTTCCATTTTTTTAAATCAACCAGAGAACATTTATTAGCCCTAAATTTTGAGGAGAATAAAATTGTAGAATTTGAAATGATATAATTTAAGAAAATTCACACATCATTTTCCACCAAAAAAAAAATATTATGTAGCAAAGAAAAAAGTAACCCTGACCTAACCACAAGCTAAAACATTCATTGAAGATAAGGAAAAAGTTTATATGGATATGGATAACTTACATAAAAAGATTGAAAATTTGAAAAATGAAATCATGGATATATAAAGGAATTCCAAACAAGGTGAGTTGCATGGGACTCTTTAATAGAATGGGAAATATGTATATTTGCTAATCTGCCCCAGCGAAGTCCTGTTTAAATTTGCCCCAGCGAAGTCCTGTTTAAATCGGAAAATGAAATGAAAATGAAACGAGCATTAGTGATTACGTTTCGTAGAACCAACATCAAATCACCGCCACCGCCATTATAATGTTTTAAATAACTCTATTGAATTTTGGTCAAGTTATTGAATTTTGGCCAAAACTTAAAAGAGTTGTGTATGAGGTAAAGGAAACTTATTATTTAGCATATGACTCATATATGAAATTTATTAACAAAAATACAACCTTCACATCTCTACTAGATTTTAAAGTGGCCCGGAAAAAGAGCTTTATGATTAAATGAAATTTATCATGTACCTTATTATTAAATGAAACTTTATCATGTAGCTTATTATTCATAGATGGAGCTCATTAGTTATGTTTTAGTTAAACTCGGATTAGATAAACTTATTATTTAGCTTATAAATATCATAGATGAAGCTTATTATTTATCTGGTAGTTAGAATAAGCTTATTATTTATCGTTAATATCACCGTATACATGAAAAAATATATCCAAACAATTTTCATTCACCAAGGCAATGAATAAATATATCCACCGAATCGTGTTAATATATTCAAAGTCTTTCAAAGAAAGACGAAACGGACAACATAGCCTTTTGCATGGATTTCATGTGTCAGTAGCAGTGCATGTGTTTCCCTTCAGTGTTTCAAGAAGTTTACCAATGTAAACTCATCAGAATCCTTTATTTCGCTCTCTGTGTGTCAAGAAGTTTACCATTGTAAACTCGTCGGAATATTTTTTTTCACTTCTGTGTTTCAATAAGTTTACCAGTGTGAACTCGTAAGAACCCTTTACTTCGCTTTCTCTGTGTTTTGAGAAGTTTCAGAATCTTTTTTTTTTCGCTTCTCTGTGTTTCAAGAAGTTCACCACTGTAAACGAGTCAAATCCGTTATTTCGCTTCTCTGTGTTTCAAGAAGTTTACCACTGTAAACTCGTCAGGTTGATTAAAGTGGCTCTCCTGCCATGGCTTAGCAGGGACTGTGAAAGATAGAGCAGAAGAGGCCGTTAAGGATCAAGCATATCATACGTATGATAATACTGGAGAAGTGTACGAGTCTAAGAAGGACAAGGTATCACAAACTCTGGGCTCTGTCAAAGGTAGAGCAAGAGAGGCCGTGAAAAATGAAGCGCATGATACATACGATAAAACTGGACAATTGTACGAGTCGGCCAAGGACAAGGTATCTCAAACCCTAGGCTCTGTCAAATATGCAAGCGCCGACGTGAAAGAGGTTGTGGCTTCCCATCTTCTCGACATCCGACAAGCAGTGAAGCCAGGGGGAATTTCAGAGGATGTGAAAGATGCAAACACTAGCGGCGTTGGAGTCAGGGAGACATTGAAAGACACTTGTAAAAGATTAACAGATAAATTCACAAGTTCAAAGAAGGAGGCCGAGAATGTCGATTTATACAAGAAAAAGATACCAGAGATCTTCGATTTGGCAAAGGAATCTCTATGGTTCTGCCAAGGGAAAAATTTCTGATGTTGGGGACAAGATGAAAGAGAAGGGAGAGAAAGCCTTGAAAACTGCAAGTGAGATGTATGATTCTGCTAAAGAGTCCATGAAGAGGGCAGGAGATTATGTGCACCAAACTACAGAGGATGCCGGGGGAAGTTTTAGGGTTAAAGAACATGAAGAAGAGCAGCACGTGGGTATGAAATTAAATGTTGGAGAGGCCGACATCTTATACAAGTTCCGACAAGCTGTTGACGTGGTTTATCGCTTGTCTCCAGAACTACTAGAAGTGACTGTAAGTTGCTGCTCTATACCAATGAATGATTCTTATACCCTTATCTCTTTGCATTTCTAAAGAAATTCTTCCTTCAGTGAGAACCGTATACTGCTAAGCTTCAATCATGATATTTTACTCATTCTAATCCATGGATATTCTGGACACTTTGCTATGTTATTACTACGACATTTCTTCAATTTGATTACCTACAAATCACCAACCGATTAAATTGATAACTAATACCTCTTTTTTAAGAAAGGAGTGGCTATGGAATATCAGATTCTATAGCTACTCAAAGGTAATTTATGGAATGAATAGAATCAAAATAGATAATAAAAAAATAAAATATAAATAGACTATTCACGGGATTTAGAATTAGCGACAATCTTTAATGTTTAACTTACTATAATAGAAATCTGCAGGTGCATCCATCAGAACATTAAAGAGGGCCATCTAAGACTAAGAAATATCTTCATTGTAATATTTTCTTCCTTCTCTCTGAGTGTATTTTAAATTTTATTTCGTTTCTAGCGATCCGGTGTAGTCAAGAATGATCTCAGGCCACTGTCTTCGCTTGTTCGACATTTGATGGTGCCCTGTCGGTATTATTAAACTAATAATGCCATTTTTTATGTTTAATTTGGCATGTCATACATACAAATTAGATTTCCCTCTGTTTAATTGGGAAAATCTTAGCTACAAATTAAATTTCCCTCGACAACCTTGTCTTACGACTCTAGATCGGTTAACAATTGAATCTTATAGTCTTATTTACCAATTTGATTTAGATAATATGTAATCGGTAGAATTCTCACACTTTCGTCGCAGGAAAGTGAGGCCCCGTCTGCAGCTCAGGCTGTTTCTTCTCCGCCAAGCGATGCTCTGATCCAGCGGTCATTCTGTACTCCGGAGATGGTTCCATCATTCTCTGGGGAAGGGAGGGTAGCGCACAGCACAAGACCAGCACAAGACCAGATTCAACAAGCATACAACCACCCAATTCGGCGTCAGAGATGCTAAAACGTCTGGTGAAGGAGGAGGAATATGAGTGCCTGAAGGACGTGGTGGGACGATATCATCATTTCATCCGTAGCTGCTCCATGCGGGAAGACGGCACCGTGTGGAGTATAAGAGCACTTCGGGTGGTTTCGGGGCTTCCAGCAGAGCGCATCAAGTGTAGAGGAAAGCTGGCACCTGTTAGATGTGGTGTTAAATGTGGTGGCAGGCGTGCATGTAAGCGGTGACAGGGGCGCTATTGTATTGTAGCTAGCTCGCCATACATTTCCTAACATTAAATGTTAGGAGATTAATGCTAAGTATGAAGATAGCATTACTTCATCCAGCTTTGAAATTGTTGTAATTACTTGCACTCCTGGCCATTGTTTGCTAAGTTTTGAACCTGTATACCTCGTACTGAGGCCAAATAAGATGAACATTCTTTTGATTGGTTAAAAGAATAAGAAAATATAAGATATTGTATCGGTTAATGTGATATGTGGAGAAACTTTGGTTTAAGTCAAAATAATTTTATTGATTGTCGTGCCAAACTAATGCCCACCGACCAAAACTGATTACTATAGTCCCTGCCAGGCCCGGAGGGCAGGGACTAATAAGCCAGGTCAAGAAAACATCTATATAGACCTTTTTCGAAACGTCCATACCTCCAAAACTTATTAAGTCTCCACTTTTAAATTTCAATATTAACCTAGAGCTGGTAGCTATGGAAACACTACGTGATTATCATCGAACTAACCATTTAGAAAAACTAATCCATGATGGATAAATACTATGAACATGGTGGCCAAGCAATATTTTTATGAATGCATTCAAACAAAAGAGACTAGTGAACATAAATCAGGGGAGATAAAAGAACAAGCAAAGGAATTACCCAATGAAGTATTCATGCTTCTGTGTGGCATGTTTCCTAGCTCTAATGTAGATAAAAAACATGAAGTAGAAGAAGGACCACATGTTGAAAGTTACTACAACTTAAGAACTAAGGGTCTCGTCTAGTGCAAATGGGAATCAAATCTTGAAGTTTTAAATAACAAAAATAATTCGAATGTATCACATACTATAAAAAATTATCCGCGCATACTAAGAGAT
>APFE030052965.1:25050-43017 GCA_000404065.3 Pinus taeda | reverse complement strand
CTCGCATTTTTATTTTTCCTGTGATTTAGAATTCGTATGCAGGTAATTTCTGTACGGGGTTAAAACCTACAGTTGCTTCAAACTCCAATTTAAAAGAGAAATGGAACATATTACCTCTAGGTGCAATTAGAAGGAAACCAACACCTGTTCCTTCCTTAGAATAGGCTCCATCAAAGAAGCATTTCCACACCCCTTCATTTTGTAACTCTGTAATTACATTGGCTTAAGTAAGTTGCTTCTGATTATCTTCAGCCAACTCTGCATTATCATGCAGCATGAAGCAAGCAAAGTCATCTTTCTCCTAGCTATATACAGGTGAATTACTTGCTCCATTTTTTGTAATTGTTTTTACAAATCTAGTTTCTATGTACAATCTTCTTTCTTCTCCACCAAAAGTCAGTATAACAACGTATGTAAAATCTAGTTTCAGAACACCACCCAATTTGCCCCCCCATGACCTAGATAGTAGCATTCCAAACCTAGCAGGGATATCTGCTACTACTACATCCATGACCAAGCTTCTAGCTGGGATCTGGGCTAGTGACACTACCAGATCCTTAATGACCCCCAAACACTTCACCTTGTTTAAATCAAAAGAGTACATGTCTCTATAGGGTTTGGTAACTTGCAAGTTTAATTGTTTCATCACTGACAATGACATAAGGTTGTGTGAAGCTCCTGAATCAAACATACAATTATGCAGGAGGAAATCATGGATCAATAAGGAAATATAAAAAGGAGGTGTTGAAGGATATATTTCCTCCACATGTGGACCAAAAACCACTACTGGTTTATCATCCTGTAGATTCACAGTGTCATTTATATTCACACTCTCTTTTAAATTAATAAACTCTGCAATCTCCCTTTGATAAATTGGTGTTTTTGCTAATTCTGTAAGGGGAACTTGAATTCTAACTTTTTCCAACTCTTTAGTAAGATTAAACAAATGACCCTGTTTAGCATTCTTTTAATTTCCATCTTCACCTTTCTTCATGACTGAAATTACTTGGGGAATGGAAACAAGTTTCTCCAAAGTAATTTTTCCACTTTGGTCTTGAGAAGACTCACCTTGAAGTATTTGTGTCTTTCCATTTGCATTTTGTTGTTTCTTTCCTTTATTTACTTGTTTTGCAAGCTAAGATTCTTGTGGAGTCACCTTTGACGAGGAAGCTGGAACTTGCTGCTCACTTTCATTTTCCTGACTTCTTGATCTTTTTCTTGACCTTAATTCATATTTCTTATGTAACTCTACCTGCATTAAATTAGAGAATTACTTCCAATACTCATCAATTTTATTTTCGTCATAAATGGCATTTGTTTTTGCATATTCATACTCTTCTCCTTCAACACCAAGTTCATCTTCATCTACTACATACAACGTAGAAATTTGATCTTCATGGTCCCTGGGGTGCTCTAGTACTTCCCCAAGATCTGCCTCTATATACAATGGGGCTTGAATCTGATCTTGTTCTTTTCTCTCCTTTTGCAAAACTTGCAAAGGTTGTCTTCTATATTGGGGATTAAAGTTCTTATTATGTTGTGTTTGCCTCTGAGAATTCTTATTTTCCAACTCTAAGAGGATTCTATATTTGCCTTTCCCTTGTCTTGAATAGGCTATGTCTATGGTGCTTTGCCTGCAGCCACCAGATTTTCTTCTATCTTAATGCATCTGTTTGGATCTGGTCAAGGGTTGTGGATCTTCTTTCCCTTAATGTGAATCCAAAATTTGACTCAAAAGCCCCTGCAAAAGTTATTTTTGCACCAGTAGGAGGGGGCTTAATCTCCAATGGAAGACTATTGTACAATTTATTAAATCTTCTGACAAATTCAACTACAGTTTCATCATATTTCTTCTTTATAGCATTAAACTCTGTGAGTTAATACCCATGGTCTATTTTTTCTCCCCATCTCTGGGTGAATAGGCGTTCCATCTCTTCCCAAGAAGGAATAGAGTTATTAGGAATCCCTTTAAACCATTTTCTTGCTTCTCCATCCAAGGATTGAACAAAAAGTCTTAGAACAACATCCATATGCTCAACATTTAGGTTTTCTGGAAAATTACAAAATATTGATACATGATTATTTGTTGTTCGTTCATCTTCCCCCGTAAAATGAGGAAGAATCTTGAGGTATTCTTGTGGCATTTGATTCAACAGTCGTGGCAATTGAAGACATGCATATCTATTCATCAGGAATGCAAGTGTTGCCATGTTTGATCCCAAATTTATTGAACCTTGATTACCAACAGATGTGGAACCTGACTAAGGGGTAAATGGAGTGTGAAAAGGTGGTAATGTAGTTATAGGTTCATGTTGAATAATTATAGAAAATAATGGAAAAGTAATAGACTCTAAAGACTGCTCTTGATAGTTGGGTTCTTGAAATGAAGATGATGTAAAAGGTGACTCTTGATCAAATGAATGTCCGGGTGAGAGATGTGATGAATTGTTGCCTGATGCAGACAATGTAGGGATCTGTGTAAGTGGGGTTTTAGACCTTCCAACCTTCTTAGAAACTAGCCTTTCAGGATCTGAAAGGGCTTGAACTTTCTGTTGTGAGGTGTCTGATCTTGTATGGGGTTTTCTTGGAGCCAGAGTTATTGCTTTTATCCAAAACAGCCAAAAATTTCCTCCTCACTGAACAACTAGAGGAAACTATTGAAAACCCAGGGAAAAGTGTTCTTGTCTTCTCTCCCCAGCAGCGGCACCAATTAATGTTGTCTCTTAAGAAACAAATTTCCTGGGTATGTAGAAATTGTGCTTAAGACATTAATGTTTATAATTATTGTCACTTGTTTGTCACTTAATTGTATGTTGTATTCTCAAATGAATGACCTGAAAGACTTGGTTTTAAACCCTCAATACTTAGGTGACATGAAAATCTCATAATGCCATTTGATTGCTGAATATAAATGATGAATGAAAAAAGCTTGAAGAAGTCATAGACAATATGTTGTTTTACACAGAATCTACTATCTGTGACACTTGGAGAAGTTGAAGATAATATGTTGTCTTACACAGAAACTACTATCTGTAACTTAGAATAATTGCAGAGGTGTGAACTTCAAGTATAGGAGCGCTCTTTTAAGGGATTTTAACTTCATTTACATAAGAAAATACAGACCTGCAGCTTCATTACCATACTTAAAGGAAGAAAACATTTAATGACACATAATAGATAAGTCACAAAATCATACCCAACAATGTGTGGAAAAATTCTGATTCTTTCATTAATCAACAGTTTTATCAAGAATACAGTGACCTAGTCTCCAGGTTCTCAAGTTCGAACCCTTTTTTTCTGTAACCTTGCCTCTTTTATACATCATAGGATAGTTAATAACCCCCAAAAACTGTCAAACTACCAAACTATCCTCTAACTGCTTTGAAGTAAAGACCATTACAAAATATTACATTTGAGGGAAAAAAACACCTCATTCATTTCAAGAAAACAAGATAATAAGAAGTAATAGAAATCAGAGAATGATGGGAGATTGCGGCTCGTTATTTGAATCTATAGCTTGAGCCTGTGGTTCTGTTGATGTATCTTTGTGTTGCTCTATCATCCATTCCTTGCACTTTCTCCATAGTGGCACATTTGATTTTGGTGCTTCTTCTAACTTGTCAAGTGTTGTCCTGCAAGTTGTAATCCTGATGTAAGTGGGCTTATTAGTAAATAGAGACTTTACCATCCAGTGAAGCTTAAAATCATTGTTCAGGAAATTCACTATGGTGGCTCCCTTTAACACTGTTGTCCTTTCATGAGTGTTGTCAATTTTGCTCTTTGCCTCAACCAGCAAAGTCCATATGTGTTCCATGGCAGCAAATTCCCTTGTAGATCCCAACAAGAAGGAAGTTCATCCCTCACCCTTTTATTAAACAAGATGTTAAACTTTGAAACTGCCTCCTTTATCTTCTTCTCAGCAGTAATCCTGCAGATATTTCTGACAATCATTTTATTAAAATCAATAGCACATATTATTCTGTCAGGCATTTCATGTTCCTTCAATTCTGTAGTAGACTTAGAATTAACGAAATCTATCATTTTCTTTACAAACTTTCATCTATCTAGATCCTTCTACTTATTTTTAGTGACCACCTTTTCCATATCCTGAATGAGTGTCTTTTCTTCTGAAATAATCACCAGAAATCCCCAGATGCCTTTGATAACTTCAATAATCTCATCCCATAAGATTTCTCTGGCTTGAATTAAGGACACATTACCTTTCATTTTCTCTTTTATTCTTTTGATTTCATCTTCAGCCATCAAGAGATCCTCTATGTACTTCTTTGCATTATCTTTTTCCCTTCTTGATTCCTCTTCACTTAAACTCAATAGTTTCCAAGCTGTTTCCAACTCTCTTTGGGATTTCTTATCATTAAGCTCAACCATTTTAAGTTATGTTCCCAGTTGTAAAACCTGTGCTGCTGGATCATCTGTGTTGGATGGCATTACTACCATACAAACATGAGTGTCCAACTGTTTTTGCAACTTGTCAACAGTTTCTTTAAGTAAAGAAACTTCCTTAGTCTTCTATAACACATCCTGCAAAAGCTTTTCTTTTTCATTTCCCACTTCAGCTATCCCTGCAGCTATGGGATGCTCACCTGTAGGTAAATTCAATTTCTTTTCCAGGATCCCAATCTCTAACTTAGCATATTGCAATAACTTTTGAACAGCAGGTTGGTCATCAGGATTGACCCCTACTTTAATGATAATCTTCTTTAACTCTTCAACCTGAGCATTCAAAGCTCTAGAGTTAGCCTTTTCCAATTTCAACTGTTGAATTACCTTATTAAGAATTTTTTCTGCCTTGACTGCTACTGCATTTGTCTTATATAGATCATTTACGATTAACTGTCCAGTTTCCATATGTATATTGACCTTGTTAAGCATTGGGAGCTTGTGAGTGTCAACAATCAAGTTCACAATCTTAAAACTGCTTGAAGATCCCATTGATATTTTTGTAGGGTGAGAGAAAGAAATTTTTAGTTGGCTCTTCTTCAAATCCATGGCGAATAGCAATCTAGTTTTCTCAGGGGTTACTTGAGCCTCCATATTCAGTTTTATCTTCAAATTTCTTTCGGCTATTTAAGAAAACATATTTTGTATTAAAGGAACCTAATCATGAACAGGTTCTCTAGAAGATGGGGAAGCAGGAGCACCTTCTATCTCTCCCAAATGAATGACCAAACCAGGTTGTGACAATGACACTGCATCCTGCAGCTTGATCTTCTTTGTTGTTTCAGACTCTTCCTCATCTAGATCAATGACTTTTTCTCTAGCTCTCTTGACCCCTTTTTCTGTAATGTTAGGGGTTTCAACCTCTGTTCCCTGAATGTTTTGCAAACCTCCATTTTCCAATTGTTCAGTTTTAGGTCTGCTTTCATGTAGAAAAGATGAATAGCCATTCTCCAATCATCTCTTTGAAATAATTTGGTGAGGGTCATAAGCCCACTCAACCTCTTGCTAAAAACCCATATCATTCAACAATTTTTCAACTTCTAGAGCGGCTTGTCTAGTATTTACAATGAAGGGTCCCACTGCTTTAGGCAACTTGAAAAAGAAGCCTTTCTTCATAGGAACAAAATGAACTTGAACAACATCTAAGATCTTCCTTATGAATTCAAGAGCAAAAAGCCTCATTGGCACGAACTTAGGTAACCTGTATGGCTTGAAAGAGGCCCCATAAAGCCTAATCTCTACATGTTCTTCAAAAATAAACCAATCTCCGCATCTCACATCCTTACTCAACTAAAGATACTCCTGAGCTTTAGGAAAGAAAGTTGGGGGTAGGCTTCCATTCAGAATCTTATAAGCCACAGGAATAAATAAAGAAACAAACTCAAATAAACCACCATCTTCAGGGTCACCTCTTATTAGGTCTATCCAGAACACTACTGACTGCTTCTTTTTATCGATATCAGCCACATTCAACCCTAAACCAGAGAAATGATCAACATTCTGATACAAAAATAAATAAGTGATGAATGAAGGAAATTTGAAAGAACCAGTGAGAGGTAAAGTCATAAATTGAGTATTGATAACCTCTACCCAGAAAGCTGGGATGTCTAGCACTATCTCAGGCCTCATCCTTAAGGAGAAGAATCCCAACACAACTTTGTCTACTTGCTTAGAGTCTTCCTTTCCTAAAATTTTATCAATTATTTGCAACACAGGTCTTATATCAACTGCAAACATTCCTAAAGAGAAAATATTTCCATTAAGGGATAATTGACCAAATTTAGGAGCTAAAAAAGAAGTGACGTGGGAAAGCTCCTGAGGAGACATGTTTTCATAATAAGAAACTAGGGATTCTTCAGTAAAAGTAGTGTAATTTCCTGATACAGGATAATTCAAGGCTTGGTGTATTAGCTGTGAAGTTACTTGGAAAGCATTTTCCACTGACTGGTTCATTACAAAACATTTCTTAGGGTACATTGCTAAGGCTAACCATTGGACAAATTCAAGAAATAAATGAGTTATGGGAACAAAAGCAGCTAGGACACCTGACTTAACCATTGCCATGGCTACAGGAGATTTCTTGTGGTTTAGCATGACCTCTTGATACAATGGAAGGTGTTTAATGGTACAGAGGGTATCAGAAATATTGTGCTCCACATCCATTAATGGGGTATGAATGATTGAGGAAGAACTTACTTACTTGGTCATGGTGTCTGGTGGGTGATAGTTGCTGACTCAGAATGTAGTTGTTGAAGACAATTATTGACTCGGAAATTCAAATTAGAAAGGAAACCGCTCCGTTTTACAATCAAAGGATCAATACAACGTTCTCTTTTACTTTATTTATATACACTAACTGAACAGGGGGGAGAATTGTAATGAATGTTGTGCATTAATGGAGTAGTGGATGAAGTGGCGGGGTACGGTGAGTGATGTGGGCAATTAACAGATGAAAGCGGTGGAAGATGTGGAATGAGCAACGTGGGGCGGAAAGCTTTGGGAGCCCACCACGGGGGTAAAGAATGTACAGGAGCTTCAACGAGGTTAAACCCCCGCAGTAATTTCAGGCCATACATTACGGTCAACCATGCTAACGTCGCGGTCAACTGCGGGGGTTGAGCTTTAATTAATCTTCGTGCTCATTGCTTTCCCACAGCACACCTCAATGTACTTATCAAGCTATCGCTTGATCGCGCCTCTTGAACCTGCATGAATTTTAGACAATGAGTCGGGCACATTGTCTTTTGATTTTTTTTTAAATAATTACATACATAATATTTGATTTTGTGTTTTTTATTTATTTATTTATTTTTCTTTTTCAATATTATCAAATAACCTCAAATGACAATGAATGCTACAACATCTTCCACATTGAAAATGGAGTATCCTTCCCATGGAGAATTGAGACAATATGGTCTCGAACTCCCTCAAGGATGATCCGTCTCACCTTTGCCACATATTTCTTCCACTCAACCAACTCTTGTGCATTAGTCGAAGCTCGCTTTGGGATTTCTTGATCAATGAATTCCTTCAAGCCATTGCCTTCTAATACAGCCTCAATTCTATTTTTCCATGCTATGTAATTCGAGCTACCTTCCAAGGCATACTCGAGTCTCAAGCCATAGAATGCCATTGGCCAACCTTGAAATATGATATGAATTCAACTTGTACCTGCAACCCCGAACTGCAAACTTCGAATTCTCTTCTCACTATATTGTTCACAGCTTCGATACCATGTAGAAAATCTGATGGTAGGTTAACCTGATAATGCAATATAAATCAAAGAATAATACTATAACTTACTTCTACCATCAATTTGTGAAGCTTGAATATCGAGTTGAACAATATAACCAAAAGAAGAAGAATAATGGCACAATACACATGAAAAATACTTTGGGGAAAGCCTCAGCTAAAAACCCTACATTATTGTATTATCATACATGGTGGAAATACATAGGAATTATACAAAGTTTTAGCTCTCACAGCTAGCCAGATCTCAATACAATCCTACATATGCTCACAAGCAATCTTGGCTTCTCTCCAGCCTTCCTCTCTGCCCTCCAAGCTCCTATTTCCTTGCGTTGTTCCTTATGGATGATTTCATGTTACCTAGTGGAAAACCTCCTTCAAAACTGCACATCCCTCAAGGATAAATCCTTGACTGCATGCATGAGTTTTCTCCATGAGAAAACACATGCAACTGATAGTACACTGTCCTTGAACATCAATCTCATCTGGGTCTTTCTCAGAATAGACATGCATGAGTTTCTAATGAGGGAATCTTCAGTTAACTGGAGTAGCACTAGTTGAGTGCATGAATGCATCAACTGACTGTTAACTCACTATTAGTTCCTCAAAGAGTTTGGAACTAATTTAACTCGACTTAACTCAGTAAACTGAGTTAACTAATTACAACTTAAATATAACTCAATCTTATCTCCTTAATTTAAGGGGTAACTCTTGCATGACTTTAGAAAGACTTCTAAATTGAATTTTTTCAACTAATTAATTTAAAATAAAGTAATTAATTATTTCCAAGTAGCTGTTAAGACTAAATTCGATTTTAATTCACAATTTAATTCAAGGACAAATTAAATTGGAATATTCTTGTTGCCATATTTCAACAAAAATCTAGGAATGTGTTCCTTGCCATTCAATGCAGATTCTTAGTATTGGGAACTAGATCCACTAATCAAGGGGTTTTGGTGGGGAAAACTTTCTCCTTTCATGGGGAATGATTCCTAATCATTTTGTAGAAATACCAAGTCAAATTTTCCTCTAGGAGTAGATTTTGATTAGTCTTCTTGTGGAGAGGACTCGTATTTTTGCAGCTCCATTGTATTTTCTTATAGGGATGTAATTGTATTGATGGAAATAATGAAGATTGGTGTCATATTCAACTTCTAAGTCTTGGACTCCTCTAGAGGAATCTGAGTTTCCTTGGGCTTGGCCATCCCAAGAGCCTCAGAGCCCTTTTGTATCATTTGCTTTTCTTCTTGTCACTTTTTATTCACATGCATATCTTGTTCTTGTTTCTTTCTATTTTTGCATTTAGTATTAATGATTTCTTGTTGTAATATTGGGTTAAATGGTTAATGTAAGTTCTTTTGTAGGATTACAAACATCATTTCATCCTTGGAAAATATTTGGAAGGTTATAGTAATCATTGAGCTACTTGGATTAGTTTTCTTATTCCCAAATCGAGATTTATGGAACTCCTTTGTGACAAAGAACAATAAATTTCTGCAATTTCTTTTAGCATACTAATGAGCTTCAATCGAGTTGGTTCCACTTGCATTAGATCACAAAAACATCCTATTTAATATCAAAAACTACCCATTGCATTTGCACTTGATTAGGTTAGACATTTTATAGATTTACTAGCTCACTAGTTCTCGAATTTCTGGATTTTAGGCTAGTAATTTTCTGCTACTTTTTTAGCATAGGTTAATTGTCTTTAAGTTTCCTAGGATAAGTTGCAATTGTCATTTCTGATCTCTTAGATTTCGTACTGGTTTCAAAGCACTTTTGTATTGATTTCAAGCACTTCCATTCATTCACCTAGCCATTAGATGGTAGCAATTTTGTTTTCTTCCATTTAATAAATCTTCCCTATCCATAGATGAATTTGTGTATAGATACAGACAAGAATGCGTGTTTGTGAAAGAGATTATACATTGCAAGGAGACTTCATCTTGTTCGCCTCATCCAACCATGTCGCCAAAATCCACTAAAATCTCAATCTGAATTCTTGTTTTATAAGCAAAAATTGTCATTTCCATTGAGCAAATCCAACCATATTGAAGCCCTTGCTTGAGTTTTGGGTAGTGTCCACCACCTCCATGCCTTATTCTTCTATTATCAACTTTTCCCAACCTTCATTCCACCTTCTAGACCACTTCCTAAGCTTTCGGCTTGTTCCTGTAGTAAAACAGGGGATCCTGTAGGAGAATTAGTACATCCTGTAGACATCATGTAGGAAATCTTGTAGCAGCCTGTTTTGAGCCCGAATTGAGAAAAATCATCACTGAAGCTAGGATTAGGCCCATACTTGACCTCCATGCCATCAAGACCATTGTAACCCTATTCCTCCATACCTGTCTCCCCTGCCAAAGAACAAGGAAAGATTAGCATTTGCATTTACAAAACAAAAATATTTAAAAAAGAGTTCTTTTATATTCACATAGCAGTTAATACTCCCTAGATCAGACTCCATGCTCAGTTAGTTTAAATCATCACATGTGATAAATAGGATTAAGTTAGGTTTCTTTTACATTTAGTTCATTACCTTTATGCAATTAGAATAGGTTTCTTTCTTTGTACTTTATTTCTTGCAATAGGTTAAGGTTTCCATTTTGAGCATTTCATTTTCTGCAATTAGTTTAGGATTTGATTTCAGTACATGCACTCCATTACATCGTGACAGCAAAGGAAGGACACATTGTGCATTGCACATATAGTGTTGATAACTCTTAAGTTTGTAGGAACCTCAGGTTGATAACTAAAGTTGGTAGCATTGGGAGTTGCAGTATTCTTGCTGCAATATCGAGGCTCATCACTTTTTGGTGCCGTTGTCGGGGAGGTGTCAAAGCATGCATTGTTTTCTTCCCTAGTTGATTCATTTCTTTTTACCTTTGGAAAAAAAAAAAAAAACAATATTTGCATTAGGCATGTTTCATTTCAAAAATAAAAAAGTGATTGCATCAGTGTTCCATTCAATCATAAAAAAAATAAAAAAAATAAATAAATAAATAAATAAATAAATAAAATAAATAAATAAACATAAAATAAAAAAAAAAAAATCTCCAACAGTAACCCACCCACCCATTTGATCACGTGGTGCAGTAAGAGCCACATCAGCATCCATTTTTGCAGGTAGAAGAAGATATGGAAAAGAATGTAGAAGAAATGGATGGAGATAATGACAATGAGGAAGATCCTCTCAGATTTTCCATTTAAGATACTAATGTTAGTGTGAACATGAAGAACATCCCTCCATCTTTTCTTCCAAAATTTCATGGTCTAAGGTTAGACGATCCGAAAACATTTCTCTTTGAATTTGAAATCCTTTGTAGATCTTATGGCTACTTATTGAACACTAAAAAATTGATATTGTTTCCAGCAACATTGAGGGATAGAGATCTTAAATGGTTCATGAGTTTAGGGACTAATTCAATAAGATCATGGAGTGAGATGCAAAAGATATTTCTAGAAAAATATAGAGATCATGATCTTAAAGAAGAAATCTTTAGAATTAATCAAAAGAAAGATGAGAGCCTTGATAGAAAGGTTCATGTATAATGTTAAGAGGGAAAAACTACATCATTTAGGATCCGACACACTAAAAACCCTTTCACATAGAACAATTAGGGATGGGTAGATTGATCTCCTTGATCTCGTGAGTAGAGGTGACGTATGCCAATTATCATTTGAAGAAATTTGTGAAACATGCAAACACATATCAATAGGAAGGGCTAAACTTGGAAATTTTCTTGATAACTTTAAAATACAAATTCTTAACAATCTGAGTGAACAAGTAGAAATGTTAAAAATGAAAGATGAAGAAAAAGAAGATGCTGATATTTTTGTTGTCCATGCAGAATCACATAATGTTAAATATTTTCCATCATTACCAAGGTTGAAGGAAGTTTACCAAGAGGACAATGGAGCAAGTCAATCACCAAAGCAGCTATGTTATTTAGCTCCAAGAGGACCATGGCAGCCTAGTCAACCTAGTATGATGCAAGGGCCTAATTCACAATTTCAAGGTTATGCATATCCACCTCAAAGTAATTGGAACACACCCTTTCCTTGGAAACATTGGCCATCTCAACCCCAAAACCAATTTTGGCAACAATGTTGGCAAGGAATTCATGGGAGCCATCCACAATATCCTCAATATTTTCCTCAATATCCTCCATACCCAACTCCATGTTATCCCTACCATTCACCTCCACCACAACCACAATCCCAACCACATCCATCTCAAATATACACTCCCACTCAGCTACTTGTACCACCATTTCCAAACCCACACATTGAAGTAGTTCAGCCCACTTACAATGCTAAGGTATAACACTTCCAAATATCTCCTCTTGATCTCAATGGTATTCATCTCAACTTGGGAAGAACATTACAAAAACGTGATTCTCTTGATGCCATTGAAGGACAACATGCAGAAAAAGAAGATTCAAAAGAGAAGATCATAGAACCATGGGCTGCACTTGATGAAGAGAAGACATCAAAATTAGAGATTGAGAAAGCTCCTTCATGGTTACCATCAAATCCTCCATGTATTCAAGAGAACAATCAGCAAAAAGAGGAAGATTTGAAGGTCATCGTAGAAGAAGACATGAAGAATGATCCAGACAAGAAATCAAACCAAGGGCATGAAATTTATATTGAGGTTTGGTTCCAGATAGTCACTACATTGCAGCAACACTCTCTTCTTCAACTGTGCTTGATATATCCAAAGTAAAATCATTTGATCTCTCAAATTAAGGTACATGTCAAAGCATACATTTCAAGCCTACACATCAGTTTGTTTGTCATCTTGATGTGCACATGGATCCATTGGAAGTATTCTTATACTTGAAAGTTATTTTATTTTTCAAGTAGAGTAGGGTAAAAAAATTAAAAAAAAATTAAAAAAAAATCAGGGAAAACCTCCTTTCAGGCGCCTGAGATTGGCTCATTTATTGAAAACCTCCTTTGAGGCGCCTGATATTGGCTCATTGATTGAAAACCTCCATGAGGCAGTCAATGGGTTGTAAAAAAGAGAAAAAGAAAGAAAAAGAAAAAATCCTAGGTGAAAACCTCCTTTAAGGCGCCTAGGCAGACATAATAGTTGAAAACCTCATTGAGTCAGCTCGTAGGCCTAGAAGGAAATAAAAGGAAAAAATAAAAAATCTTTGCTACATGTATCTCTCTGATGAATGTAGGTGCTCTCCAACATCTGCAAGCAACAAAAACTAGTTGGTACCAAAAGAAAAAATTGGTCAAGCCTAGTCAAAAGAAGTCAATTTTTCTACTTTCTCCTCCTTTGCTCAAATGCTCCAACAAGGGCCAAGGCCATTCCAATCCATCACCCTCATCTATTTTCACCATCCACCCATCATTCTCAAGATTTTCCCATTCAGTTTGCTTGTTGTCCTAAAAAACTATAAGAATGCTATGTTTTACTACAAGAAATAGAAATACATAGAGCATAAAACTATTTTTGCCATATCTTGCAAACCATGCATCCATTTGCCAAGTTGTTTTAGGAGGATATGCATATGGATAATAGTAATATGATCAAGTGATTTCAGAAAATTCCAGTGCACAATTTTCGAGAAATCGGCCTCCATCACCTACAACCATTTTTGAATTTGCTTGATATTCGGGCATCCGTTTAAAAAGTTGTTTCATAGGGAGATGCATATGGATGATGGTAACATGTGCACAATTTTCAAGAAATTGGTCTTCATCACCTACAACCATTTTTGAATTTGCTCAATATTCATGCATCCGTTTAAAAATTTGTTTCATGGCGAGATGCATATGGATGATGGTAATATGCCCAAGCAATTTCAGCAAATTCCAATGCACTATTTCCAAGAAATCAGCCTCCATCACCTTTAGCCATTTTTAATTTTTCTCGAGTTTCGTGCATCCATTGGCCAAGATTGTTTTATGGGGAGGTGCATAATGATGATGGAAACATGCTCAGAAAGTTTTAAGTCAATCCATTCTATCGTTTGGGAGATATGGACAAAAGAAGTATGCTACAAGAGGTTGTCCTAGTTGTCTTTAAAAAAAAACAAAAAAGAGAAGAAGGAGAAAAGAACATCAAATGGGCATACCAGTTTCCTACCTCACCTGTCACTCCATGACCACACCTTCCACTCATTCCAATAAATGTTCACCCTCAAAGAAGAGGAAGGATGCAAAAAAAATCAAGAAAAAGGCAGCTACAGGACATCTTGTAGTTTTCCTGTAGGAAATCCTGTAGCAGTCTATTAAAAAAAAATAGCAACTCCAGACCTAACCTTCATCACAATTATTGAGAGATAAGAAGCATGACTATAGGAAAAAGGAAACTCCTCTAGAGCTCAACAGCAACAGAGAAAGCCAACACCTGCACATCAACAAGAAGACAACCCATTAGCAAAATAAGATCAACAAAAAAAGTAAAAGGCAGTCAAGAATATGTATCTGAGTCATGAGAAGCACAACAACATCAACTCAGTAGCAACATGCATGTCTCTCCAACAACCATCAGGTAGGTACAGGTATGAAATATTCTTGACCTCTTCTCTTGAGCATATTATAGTTATAAATTTGTTGTCAATGCATGGGAGATGACGTTTTATAAGCTAAGGATGGGTCAACAGTCTCGACCACCTTCAACTAATTAATTCCAACTCACTCATTCACTCATGCAATGTGGAAAAGTCAAATTAGGAAGGGTGATGATTTCAAGGAATGGGGACAATAGTTAAAAGAAGAAATTTCTACAAAGGCCAAGTCACCACAACACTCCAATCCCTCCATCCACTTCATATTCATTATATATCCATCATTCATCCATCCCATATTATAATTTCAAGAACAAACCCTACACTCTGTCTCACCTTGAAAATTTCTTTGAAAAAAAAAATAGAGCATCCTCTCCATTTTCACGAACCTACACTACTCCCTCTGAGCCCTAGCATCATCTTCCAATCCCTCTACATCATTTTTCATCACTCCCATATAGTTAGAAGACCCTGAAAGAGGAGGAATGGCTGCTACAGGAAGGCAGAATGCTGCTACAAGAAGGAAGAAATGAATAAATTATGCTAAAACCCAAGAGAGACGTAATCAAAAGAGAGAACTCCAAGGCCATTAGGAAATCACCTAGGCCACAAAAGAGAAGAAGAGGGCAACAAAAGGAAATAAGGCATTCACCATCAAAAGAGAACTCAAACCACAATGATGAAAAGTGGCTTCAAGAGGTCTCTAATCTCTTTCTAGATTTTGTCCAAGGCCTAAAAAATGTTATAGAAATGGGAGAAAAGCATGGAAGTCAAGTTGAGGACCTACCCTAGGCTTAAACTATCATTTATGCTCAAAGCAGATTTCTTGTAGTTTTAACAGAGTTTCATGTAGGTTTCTTGTAGTTTTGACAGGAATTACTACAGGTTGTCTTAGTTCTCATCTAAAGGCATTTTGAAGGTTTCAAAGGTGTCCAAATGGTGGAACAAGGTAGCAGAAGGTTGATAAGGATGTGGAATGCTTTGCCAAACTGAAAAATATTCAAGAACCCATCTTGAATAAGGGGAAGAAGGCAAGCTAATGATCTCAAGAAACAATGATTTTTCTATGCACAAATAGATTTTTGGGCTTTTCCTTGTAGAACTTACAGCCAAGATTCTTAAGAGAAATGAATGAGGAATGCACAAGAGAAAGGCCACCAGGGCCATGAATGAGGTACAATGAGGTCACTACGTTTCTCAGAGGATGAGCAACACTTTCAACAGGGGGATATGATGGGCCTCTAAATTAGACGTAAATTAAGGCCCATGCCTCTAAATTAAACATAAATTAAGGTTCGTCTAACCATCCTTCAGCACATTAAACCTCTCTTTTTGCATTAGATAATGTATTTTTAACTTTATTATGTTCATTAGGAAGGTTTATGAATAATTGCATATTTGTGCCTAATATTATTTATTTTTGTGGAATATTATGAGAATATTGGGAAAATTATGAAGATTTGGAGGAGGAGATAATTTACGGACTTTCTCCCTACTACAAGAGGATCAATATTAAATAATAAATCAACAAGATATTATGGAATTTTGGCACAAATTGTGGAACTCCAATGATTGCGAAAATCTAGGAATGTGTTCCCTACCGTTTAGTGTAGATTCCTAGTATTGGGAACCAGAGCCACTAATCAAGGGATTTTGGTGGGGAAAGCTTCCTCCTTTCATGGGGAATGGTTCCTAATCATTTTGTATAAGTAACAAGTCGAATTTGCCTCTAGGAGTAGATTTTGATTAGTCTTCTTGTTGAGAGAACTCATATTTTTGTAGTTCCTTTGTATTTTCTTGCACGGATGTAATTGTATTGATGGAAATAATGAAGATTGGTGTCATGTTTAGCTTCTAAGTCTTGGTCTCCTCCATAGGAATTTGATTTTCCTTGGGCTTGGCCATCCCAAGAGCCTCAGAGCCCTTTTGTATCATTTTCTTTTCTTCTTGTCACTTCTTATTCACATGCATCTCTTGTTCTTGTTTCTTTCTATTTTTGCATTTAGTATTAATGATTACTTGTTGTAGTATTGGGTTAAATGGTTAATGTAAATTCTTTGCAAGATCACAAGCATCATTTCATCCTTGGAAAAGATTTGGAAAGTCATAGTAATCATTGAGCTACTTGGATTAGTTTTCTTATTCCCAAATCTAGATTTCTGGAACTCCTTTGTGGCAAAGAACCGTAAATTTTTGCTATTTTTTAGAGCATGCTAACAAGCTTCAATCGAGTTGGTTCCACTTCAATTAGATCAAAAAAACATTTTATTTAATAAAAAAATTACCCCATTCCATTTGCACTTTATTAGGTTAGGCATTTTATAGATTTACCAACTCACTAGTTCTCGAATTTTTGGATTTTAGACTAGTAATTTTTCACTATTTTTTTAGCATGGGTTAATTGTCTTTAAGTTTCTTAGGATACGTTTCAATTTTCATTTCTGATCTATTAGATTTCGTACTAGTTTCAAAGCACTTTTGTATTGATTTCAAGCACTTCCATTCATGCACCTAGCCATTAGATGGTAACAATTTTGTTTTCTTGCATTTAATAAATCTTCCCTATACATAGATGAATTTGTGTATAGATACAAAAAAGAATGTGTGTTTGTGCAGGAGATTCTACATTGCAAGGGGACCTCATATCATTCGCCTCATCCACCCATGTTGCCAAAATCCACTAAAATCTCAATACAAATTCTTGTTTTATAAGGAAAAAATGTCAATTTCATTGAGCAAATCCAACCATCTTGAAGCCCTTGCTTGAGTTATGGGTAGTGTCCACCACCTCCATGCCTTATTCTTACATTATCCACCTTTCCAAAGCTTCATTCCACCTTCTAGACCACTTCCTAAACTTTCGGCTTGTTCTTGTAGTAAAACAGGGGATCCTGTAGGAGAACTAGTACATCATGTAGACATCTTGTAGGAAATCCTGTAGCAGCCTGTTTTGAGCCCGAATTGAAAAAAATCATCATTGAAGCTAGGATTAGTCCCCTACTTGACCTCCATGCCATCAAGACCATTATAACCCTCTTCCGCTACTCCCCTGCTAAAGAACGAGGAAAGATAAGCATATGCATTTATAAAACAAAATATTAAAAAAAAGAGTTCTTTTATATTCACACATGCACATAGTAGTTAATACTCCTTAGATCAGAGTCCATGCTCAGTTAGTTTAAATCATCACATGTGATAAACATAGTTAATATAAGTTTCTTTTACATTCAGTTCATGATCTTTATGCAATTAGAATATGTTTCTTTCCTTGTACTTTATTTCTTGCAATAGGTTAAGGTTTCCATTTCGAGCATTTCATTTTCTGCAATTAGTTTAGGATTTGATTTCAGTACATGCACTCCATTACATCATGACATCAAAGGAAGGATACATTGTATGTTTCACATATAGTGTCGATACCTCTTAAGTTTGTACGAACCCCAGTTTGATAATTAAAGTTGGTAGCCTTGGGAGTTGCAGCATTCTTGCTTCAATACCAAGGCTCATCAGCATCCCAAAGTATTACTTGAGTACCTCTCTCCACTTTAAAGCTACAGGAATTCCATTATTTTTGTTGTAACCAAATTGCATTCAGGGTGTGTTTCTTTGATCCAGGTGGATGTTGGTGGCCACCCACCTATCCCATTTGGACCCCCACAATTGTCTCTTTCAGCTTTTTCAGTTTCCTAAATTGTAGCACAGTTTACTATTTTTAGCAGTTTTTCGG
>APFE030052965.1:0-23101 GCA_000404065.3 Pinus taeda | reverse complement strand
AAACTTCCGGAGCCGTTTTGAGGCCCTAAACGATGTTTTTTGGGAAATTTGGGGGAAACATGGGTCCATGGACTGATGTTTCCCTTCCTAAAGTGGTAGTTCTCAGATAAATATTTCTAACGAGATATCATACGCGTCAAACGGAGATCGTATGCCAAAGTTACGACCCCGGGAAATTGATGTACCAATTTACCCAAAACGGGGCCCACAATTTGGCGTTTCATCTTCTAGGGGTAGGTTTTGGAATGTGAAGGGTTTTCCATTGTTTCTCAACAATAAATAGGCCTTCGAGCCTCATTGTAACACAGTTTTGGAACAGTTCAGAGGCATGTAGCCGCCACATCTCTTCTCAGAGATAAGCTACCATCGCCCTAGCTGGTTTCTTTCCATTTATGGTTGTAAGCATATTTCGATATTTTCCATTAATGAAATTAAGTATTATTTCCGCTGCATCTTTGTGTATATGGTTATCTCTGTATTTTATTGCGTTCCTATTTAAATCTGGATCATTCTTGAAGCACTTTCACATAATACTAAGCCATGTAATCACCATAAAAACTCTTATAATCAACTTGTGTATCCTTTCATGCAAATGTATTAAGCATAACATAACTAGAGCATGAGAAGATATATTAATATCTACCAAAATGAGGAGTTCATTATTAATAAGTTAAGCCATTGAACCTACTACATGTTTCTACTAAACTGCCAATCTTGACTCCCTGCTAGTGTATTAATATCTCCCACCATTAAAAATAAAAAGTAAAAAATAAAATAAATAAAATAAAATCTATTTAAGTTAATGTAATACCCTCTCATGCACATGTATTCAATGGAACTTAGCTAGAGCTTGGAAAGTGTTGTAGTGGTTGCAACACCCTCCAAAATTTTGGCCTGCATCAAATTTTGGAGCCTCCCTTGGATTTTTACTTGATGTTTGCAAGTACTCGGGCTCACCCCGTGGGCTCAAGTGAGTCTTTTAACCCTCCTTGCTTGACTGTTCAATGGACAAATTTTTACATATTGGTCACAATGCCACACTTGCAGCTGTCTTCTAGTCATTCACAAGGTCATCACTTCATGTGTACATGTTTTATTCACTATGTGAACATCCGTCGCACTCACATACGAAGTTGTATAAACTTTCATGCAAGGGTCATCATGGTAGTTCAACGATCTATCACAAACGTCGCGCTTGTCACTCACACCACCGGTCAGTCATGTTGGGCATATGTTGTCTTGATGGTTTAAGGTGTTTTGTCATCAAGTCATGTTGAGTGTGTGTTGGCAAGGTCGTGTATGCACAAATTCACTCGCTCACACACTTAGTCATTTTGCTGAAGTTCTGACGACCAGATTGCCCTCTAACAGTCAGACCTCCACCCTACAATAGACTCAACCGATTGTCACCCAGAACAGCGTGAGAGTGTCCAACAAGCCATTTCAATCTACGTTGCCCGCAAACACAACAACTAACCCTCCTATTGGTCAACCAAAGAGTTTGACCAGGCAGTGACCCCGAGACTCACTCCCCTCAAAAATTGCGCAGAAGCTGCGGACCTTGCCCACTCCGCTGACTAAGGAAACTGTGAAGATAGGTTGGAAAGACACCAAGTGCCCATCCTTGTCTCCCTCAAAAATTTGCATAGCTTTTCCAGCTAGCCACCTAGTCAGCCGACCGACTGCTAATCTAAAAAGTTGTGTGGATTTCATGAGCAAGCCACTCAACTTCCCAACATCCCACTCAACTCAGAAACTAAGCAAAGGTGTTCTGCAGGTTAGCCTTCTAGCAATTGCGCATTTTTTGTCACTGGAAACCCCATAGCCTGTAGCCAGCTCCCTCCAGGAATTGTGTCATTTTTTCCACCAAGCCTCCCAGAGCCCGCTGCTATCTCCCTCTAGGAATTGCTCAATTTTTGTTACCAAGCCCTTCTACTGCCCACACTGCTGCCCTCCTGAAGTTGCGTAGATCTTCCCTCCAGCCGAGCTAGATCCCGTGGATAGTCACTGCTGAACTGGATTATCCATCTCAGTCTCCCAATGACTTATGTGCAATTGTCACCAGCAGTGCCTGGAGCCCGCATCCCAACTTGAAACTTTCCTTGCGCAGTTTCATAGCCTTGTCCTCTCTCCCAGTCACCTCCATCTGAAAGCAAATAACAATGCATCATGGTAGACTAGGAGGTTTATGGATTTGATGTTGTCTCGTCATGAGTGATTGTAGATATAAGTATATGGATAAGACATGATGCGACGACGGATGGGATGAACAAGGGGATTACATGCAAGGAGATCTGTTTGCAAATAGATGAGTAGATGATGCAAGCAAGGAGAATTTTTCACGAACGGATGAACATGTCAAGCATGCCAAAGTACAAACAAAGGAGCAGCGTGCACATGCAACATCAAGAGAACACCAAGACCATCGAATACTCTGCACACCTTACCATGTGAAGGTGAATTTGTGATACACCAAGAGCACATCCATCACTCAACAATACTACAGCTCGACATGCACACCACCACTAGCATGAACATATCAACATTGTCATGTCGAGTCGTGTCATGAGTGATGTCGGCCACATCACTACTGTGGGCCATAATGTTGTAAATCAATGTAATGTAACGTGGAAGTCCAAGAGACCCACTTGTAATCTTAGGAGTCATGTAAAGTTGAAAAGTCATGAAAGTCAAATAGTCATGAGGGAAGTCGAACAATCACAAGGGTTAGTTTTACCCTTGGTTATAAATAACCCTCATTTGTACATGCAAAGGACTTTTCACCTTGGCTTCTCCCACATAGCCTTGAGATTCTGTAGTCTTTTCTTTGAGGAGCGGACAGTGGCTCCAACGCCCCTTTCACGGGGTTAGTGATGTATGGTGTACCGATATGTCTTGGAACTTTCACTTAATTCAGAAGCCTGATAACAGGCCAACACATTTTCACACATGTATTGTAACTATTGTAAGAACTAAACTTGAACACTTGTAATGCGTGTTGCTTTAACCCGTGTTAAAACAATTGAACTCTTTCGGTTGCTGTAATGCATATATTGACGAAAATGTGTTGTATAAGTTGTTAACGTTGTCTCGTCTGCATGGGTTGCATCATTGGACATCAGACAAAACCTTTCACATAAACTTGTTGTTGGGCTAATTTATTGACTAAATTAACACAAGTATTTAATTATCAATCCGGGTTTGTAAAACTTGGAGGCAAATCCACTGTATATGGACATCAGATATAATCAAGTTTAGAAGATAAAATTTGAAAACTAAAGAAGTGCATATTACAAATCTATCCTACATTAATAATTTCAATTCACCTTGCAATGAAGGAAAGCTGAAATGGCTCTTAACTTAAGAGGTCCAATTCTTCCTCAATTATTACTTGATGAATAGACAAATCATCAATAGCTTAAGATGGAAAAATCATCAATGAAGGGAGGCTCTTAACTTAAGAGACCTTTGGTATTTCCCATCATAATTCATTCACCATAATGCTATCAATTAAAGATTGAAAATTCATAAGAAAAACGGCTTGCATGTAATCAAGGAAAACCCTAGTTTCAATCCACCAATTTAACAGAAGGAGTGTTCAACTTGAACACCTTGTTATTCCATCTTACTAAAATGATGAAAAAAACTAAGATTCAATAAAATAAATCATCACACATCAGCCATAAACCAATCTGAGGCAAAGCACATCTTAATACATTTGAAACAAAAACTAGTCTATGAAAACTTTGAAAATTAAACTAAGAAGTGTACTTAGCTTGGAGTGGGGGCCCTCCACCCTTGCCTTGCACACTTGAAGAAATATCAACTACAACAACTTCAGTAAATCAACCAATCATGAACAACAAATTGGCTTTAAATAGAGGTTTAATGAAACAAACTGATCTATATTATCTATAACACTCATATCTACTCATATCCACCTATCTAAGTCGAACTCATCCAATTCATCCCAAGAAATATGGTCAATCCCATAAAATCTCAAAACTACCCTATTTCCTAGGGATTTTCTAGTGACTAGTCATGTTTGACTAGCCTTGACCGGGCCTAATAAAGCTTGTTCTGGCCGAACCAAGTGGAGTTAGCTTAGTCCTAGTTCCCAAGATATCCATCCATGCATCAAACTCGAGCCCAAGTGTCCTGCAAACATGTCATCCACATAGCTATTACGGGAATTTCTGATTCAGTCCAAAATTGCGCTTGAAACTCAATTTTCATAAAACTTCTAGAAATTGCAAAATTAAAATTAAACACCTGAATATGCATAAAATACATCAAAATGATATGGATATGATGGAAAATGGATGGAAAATATAAGGATTAAGTAGGTTTCCCTAAGCAAAAATAGACCAAAACTGAGGGCCAACATCTCCCCCTTGCTGATCTTCAAGCATGTCCTCATGCTTGCTTCTGCCTTGTGACCTTTTACTTCTCTATGTTGACTAATCTACCGATGTACCTGTGGCTCTATCCTTTGAAGATGAAGCTTTCTCTTGAGCTACCTGCAAAAGCATATCTATGCTTTCATGTACTTCTTCTCTTTTCTTATGGATGACTTTCTTTATCAATATATCATTCTGGATGAGCGGCTTTAGATGACAAATAAAACTTGAATTTTGCAATACATTCTGACATAGGATCCATGTCCCTCTCAAATCAACAATTTACTCAAAGGATCCAATATCAAGTTTCCCTTACATCTCATTAAAAGAAGCAAATTTGTTTATGTTTAGGCATTCACTTGCAAAATAGGGGTTGAAAGAACCATAAAACTATCCCAAACATAAATGAATTTGAGAAAATTGCCCACATGGAGTCTAATTAGGCTCATTCTGAAGAAAACCCATGTTTTCGTTTTTCAAATTTCATTTTCATTTGCCCAGAAAAAGCAATGCAAAATAGTAGCTTCTCAAAATTGAAATGCATTCCTGAGATTGAATGATTATTCAATTTGCAATCAATTTTTTCTTCAAATTTTTCTCCAGTATCCTGCTTACCTATGTCTGATGCTCTTTTAAAACAATTAAATTGCAAGCCTGTTTGATTTCTATCTCATGGACAACAAGTCACTGCTTTTTTAAATCATTACCCTTTGTAGAAAAAAAACAAACACCTCTTGTAAAACACTGAGCTCTGCTTTGAAATGGAAATACATAAGAAAAATATCTTAATGTAATCTCAAGATATTGTTCTTTTTCT
The DNA here is from genome assembly GCA_000404065.3 of Pinus taeda. Lineage (NCBI taxonomy): Eukaryota > Viridiplantae > Streptophyta > Pinopsida > Pinales > Pinaceae > Pinus > Pinus taeda. The sequence goes on along the minus strand of APFE030052965.1, from coordinate 17,884 downwards.
CCTTGTATAATTCACCATGCAAGCCAAGATTCAATAGCTAATCTTCAGCACTGTGCTAATCATCATAAAGAAACTTGTTGCTCATTGTTCAATGGTTTGTATCAACCCCTACACTGTTTTATTTAATCAATGTTATTTTGGCTCTGCGAACTCACATATAAACTCAAATCTTCAAAAAGAATCAGCGCATTTCCTACAAAAGACTCAAATAACACGGCCTCTTACAACCCCTAAAAACGCATCCTCAGCTCTTAAACAATAATGCTCTGCCTCCTCTGCTATACAAGGTCATTGTTTACAAAAACTTTGGTTCGACTGTGCCAAATACGCATATGATCCCACAGAGATATTTGAATGATGTGGTGTGCATGCAAAATATCGTTGGAATGCCTGCAATATAACCCTTGTAAAACAAATTCCTCTGTAATACACAACCCCTGCTTTACATAATACAACACAAAACTCTGTTTCTGCAATACACAAGCTTTTCATGCATTGAATTGAAACTCGGTTTTTATCATAAAAATGCATGGACAGGTGTAGTTTTCGGCTTGGCAGCTATTACATGCTTTCAAAACTTCTCAATCATTATTTCAACACGCAGTCAAACTTCAATAAGACACCCTGTGGCTTTGCTAACGGAAGAGTTTCAATGAATGACAGTCGTGACACATTTTCAGCAGTGGTAGTAGCATATAACTGATGTTTTCATTAAAAGCAATATCCCGAGATCTTTCAATCATGATTTATTTTGATTTTTTTCACCTTACAGCTAACAATGCATTCCCCTTACGTTATTTGTGCAAGAAAACTCACTGGCTGTGATGACTATCGTGATTCCTCTATAACGTGGCTCAATTAACAGGATATTTGATTAACAACTGTAGAGCTATAAAAAGGGTCTCTTTCACCTCTAGTTACCTCACATTAATATGTCAATCCGGGAACATCTGGTTATTTCAAAGAGTGTCTCAGTCTGAGGCTTAGCACTTGCCAGAGTAATGCTTGTAGTACAGCTATTTAAAAGCTATGAAAGTAAATTAATGTGAGTCTACAATTTAACTACTTGAAAAGACCAAATCATACAAAGCATTGCATCAGCCAAAGGTTTGGTAGCAATAACCCATCATTTCCGTAACTGATGAGAACAGATCAGAGGTCTGGGAGCCAAATAGCAGATGCTAGGCTCACTACAGCCTGAGACCGTCCTTAATGAATAGAAATGAAATATCAAGTAAAGGAAATAACAATGAAATAGAACAGCACATCAGCCAAGGGCTCGGTAGCAATAACCCATCCCTTTCATAGCTGATGGGAGTAGATTAGAGGTCTAGGAGCCAAATAGCAGATGCTGGGGCTCACTACAGCCTGAGACTGTCCTTAAGAAACAACAAATTAGCAATCTGGAAATGGAGCAGCAAATAAATGGAACAGCAAATAAATGGACCAACAGATAAATGGAACAACAAATAATTGGAACAGCAGATAAATGGAACAGCAAGTAAATGGAATAGCAATTGGAATAAGCAATAACCAAGTTCCTCAAGTTGTAACTCTATTTAATCTCTCCAATCAAAACATCAATCCTTCAGTCTTAAAGATGTGCACATACGATGGAACAACACTACCGATCCAAATCTTAGAAACACAACATACTCAATCTGCTTCTGTTATTGATCTAAATACACGCATACGATTGCATCTCAAGATGAAGAACAGTATCATTCAAGAATCATGTGAAAACAGACCTTTCAAAATAACTTGTTATAATGCTAAACACAATCGTGATGAACTCTGTAATAGAGTAACAGTGTCCTGTAGAGATTAATCAATACTTAAAGGATTGGTAAAATGACACAGTATCAATATACAGTTTCAGGAACATGAGATGAATTAAACATAACAGAGCATGTAATAGAAAATTCTTTAAAACACGGCAGATTACCAGATTACGTCTATGAACAAACCACACAGAAACCACGCGTAATGGTACAAGAGAAAGTGTCCTCCAGGGCCGGGCCCTTAGCCTCCAGGGGTACACCACTTAAGATAGATCCAGGCTCAAAGATAAAAGAGTGAACAAGTTTGTATTAAGGCATGAAATAAAATTACAGGAACTCAAGTCTTCAACAGAACATAAAGATCATAGTCCTAATCTTTCTTAAAAGAAATTACATAAAAGAACCTCCTTTGTAGCCAACAGTGCTATCCCTTTTATAAGGAAGATGGCGGAGATATCTAGATACATAAAATAGATAAAATAGCGATCCCTCAGGATCTAAGATCCTGAGGGATTCGCAGAATCATTAATACTGCGTCACTTCTTTCCTTTTCTGCTCCGTGCTGGTATCTCCGCGTCCTTTCTTAGGTTGATCCGTTTTGATCTGGTTTGCTTCCGGTCTCCCGTCAAAGGGACAGCAGTTAGCTCATCCTTGTTTTTACCTTTAGAATGGCCACCTTCCATTTTTCCTCCCTCTTACACATAGAAATGATGATTGTTAGTGTTTTTCATTAATTTCTCGTGTTTCATTATAAATCCTTATCATTATCTAAATTTTCCATGCAAAAGGCCTTTGAGTTCTAATGAAAAGATACCAAAATAACCACCGAAACATACCTTCCTTGATACTCCACACACCCCCCAGCTTACCCTTTTTCATGGCCTCATGAAAACATTGTAGTTGACATGCTGAGCGGTGAGGGAGTAGGCTGGAGATGGAATCTCGTGTGGGGGCCTACATCCATGATGCGAAACTAGATGATCAAAGAAATGGCTTGTCTGGCCCTCAGGCATCTCATACAGGGCTTGGTATCCAGGTGCTGGATGCCAAATGATTGGACTCTGGAACCTATATCCTAACCAAGATGGCCCTGCCCTCAAAACAAGTTCGCCATAGAGGGGGAATCGGTTAGCAGCAAGCTTAAAATTTTCGTACTTAAATGGCTCTCTGTGCTGAATGTTCGGATTAGATACTCGATATCGAAATTTAGCTGCTTCAACGGCAGGGTCTTTAATAGAGAAAAAGAATTCAAGCCCTTGTCGAATGATTGCTTCATGCATGGGTCCTAATGCTTCAATTACTCCTGGATCCCTCATGAGATTTCTATGACTTCTCCATAATTGTTCTTGGTCTCTAGGCTCAGCTCTTACCCATAGATCTAATCCATTTTCTTGCCTCTAAAATGCATTGTAGGCTTTAAGCCATTTAATTTGATTGACTGCAAATGAAATAAATGCTTGTAATTGAATATCCCCAGCAAAATGGCCAGGGTTCAGCTCGGTCTCGTGTTCTAGTACAAGGTTATGCAAGTAGAATTCACACAATAACCTTTGCACTTTTACCCCATAATGTTTACAACAATTTATAAAATCATTTACAGTGTTAATTTCTATGGGAGCACCTGCCTTAACAACCTTAATTTTCAATTGTAAGTACCTTTCCATTAGAAACAGGGCATAGTTTTTGGCAGGGACTCTACATGCTAGGACATCATTGTATAGAGCACACAAGGTATCCATTTGTTTAATAACTACATCTAATCTATGGGTTACCTTGGCAACTTTCTCTTGTTCCTTTCGCCATCCTTCGAAGGCTTGGCTTTCAGACAATTTGACGTTCCTTAATTGTTGCTGTAATTCCTCATGTTTTTCACGGGGGACCGTTTGCTCCCTGAGCTTTTCTACTTCTTGCTGGGCCTGCTTCAAATAATGGTGAAGGATTCTTGTTTTTGGGTCCTTTTTCCATGCATCCGTGGAGGCCGAGAGCTTTACTTGGACTTTCTTATGACGCTGCTTTGAATTCATAACCCTTATTACTCCCGAAGGTGGTGCTTCCGTCTGAACCATCTTATCATATTTTTCAATTTTAACACGAACTCCAGCCCACTGCTGTTCCTTTTCAAATGGAACAGCAGTCTGTTCTTTTGTTTCAATTGGAACAGCAGTTTGTCTTTCTGCTTCATTATGAACAACGGTTTGGCTTCTGTCAGGGTTTTGAGTAGTGGGACGGCTTCTGGTCCTCCGCCTCCTGTTCTTACAAGGTCTTATTGGTGTGGTCGAACCTTTCCCCCTTTGCCTTGCTTTTAGAAGCCTAATCTGCTGGCGAAGCCTGACTATTACGTTTAACAATGTCCCCTCTTCCTTTTGTAATTCCCTTATCTCCATCAACTTCTCAGAAAGAACAGCAAATTGTTTGTTGTGGTTTGGACCGTGGCTAATTTCCTGATTTTCTTCTTGAGGTGGTTGTTCCGGGGTAAAAACCTTGCATTGATCTGTTGTTTCTTGGGCCAATTCCTCTTCTGCCCTTATTTCCTCCGGACTTTCCTGTGGTGCCTTTTGACTAGGAACGGGCTGTTCTTGCTTGACATTTTCTGTTAAATTCTCATCATGAACGAGCAAATTTTCTACTTCTACTTCTTCTATATGCACTTCCTCGGATGTGTCTTTCTCCTGGGTTTCTTCTACAGCCTGGAGGTTGGATGGACTCAGGGATTGGCCATATTCACCCATATTGGCCAAAATGTTGGCCAATTCATCTTCCCCTAATGGGTCCTGGAATGGGCTTCCTCCCTGCTGTTCCATTCTTTCCTCCTGCTCGGGTTGCTCAACTTCTTTTTTCTCATCTCCTTCTTCTTCAGTCTGCTCATCCTGTTCTTCTTCTCCTCCTGCAGATCGCTCTACTTCTTCTTCACCTGTTTCTGCCTCTTTAGACTGCTCTTCTCCCTCGACGTCTTCTTCTTCCGTTTATGTTTCTGCTGACGGTTCTTCCCCTTCGACGTCTTCCTCTTCTGTTTCTGCCTCGGCAGACTGCTCTGTTTCCTTGCCGTTTTCTTCCTCTGTCTCTGTCCCTGCAGACTGCTCTATATCCTCGTTGCTTTCTTCCTCTGTGTCTGTCTCCACAGACTGCTCATCTATGATCTCTATGCTTGGCTCGTGCGAGCTCGGGGTTTCTTTAGCTCTGCTTGTAACCCTGCGAGCCTCACTGACTTTCTACGTTTTTCTGGTTGTTCAGATGTACCAGCATCATGCTTCTGCTTTCCGGGTCGTTTTTCAGGTTGCTTTTCAGCTTGTTTCTCAGCTTGTTTTTCATCTCGTTTTTCAACTCGCACTTCTGTGCAAGCGTCCTGCTTTCGTTTCTCTGAACGTTGGGGTGTGCTACCAATTCGTTTTCGTTTTTCCGGGCGTGCAGATGTGGCCGTCCCTTTATTGACAATATCAATTAGTTCTTCCCAGCTGCTCGGCGCCTGGGTGAGACTATGATTCACTATCAAGCGAATTAATCCGTGGTGGCTAACCACAGATTCTACGTGCTGTGCCTTTTTCATACTTCGTGCCGCATCATGCAATAGCGAATTTAGCAATGCAGGTAAATTCACAGAACATTTGTTTTAAGACAGCTAGGAGTTTCAGATGTCGTGGTCTTACCACGTCTTTTCTGCCCTCGCAAGTAATGTAGCTCTGAATAATTTTTGCCAATTCCGCCCATGGTTCTCCTAACGTTGCTGGTAGCACCCCCTTTCCTCGGACTATCAAACTCTGGCCCTCATCCTGAAAGATTTCCACAATCTTCTGCAGCCTTTCCTTCTTTATTGTCCATATCGGTCCCGTGGCCGGTAGTCCTGTGACTCTTGCTATTATGTCGTCAGTGATTGCTATTCGCCTTCCTCTTACTGTGGAGTATTCTTCCTATAGGTTCTGTAAAAATTCCTTCGCTACACTTTCATTAGACTCCTTCAGGCGGTTGAGATAGGTCAACCATCCTCCTTTCTTGAGGATTCTTCGGGCTGCAGCCGAAATAGTTAATGTTTGTGGTTCTCGGCAGACTGACCTTCCTCCCATAGCTTCTCTTGCAAATTCTCAAAGGAACAGCCGTTGTTCGTTGAAACGCAGAGAAGCTGGTGGCGTATTTCTCGTTCAAATTCAAATGCAACGGCATATGCAATGGAAATGTCCTCGAACAGCAACTCATGCAGAAGAAAACAAAAATGGCAAATGATCATACCGTTGAGTCGTGTTGTGCTCGAGTACAAAATCTTCTCGAATAACAGATTGACACGTGCTTTGGGGAATGATGAGGTTACCTCCCCCCCCCCCCCCCCCCCCGCAATGTGATAGGCTGCCCCAGCCGTCAAATAAAGGAGCAACGTCTGCTCTGCCGCGAGGCCTTTACGGAACAGCTTATGAAAATATGCCATGTCCGCAAAAACAGCCTATTACTGAAATTGAGGTAAAAAGTTAGATCGCTTTTAATACGTAAACGACTGCGGTGAGTTGATGGAAGTTCGGGGATAAGACATTTGCCATAATTAGCAAGTCTCATGCGGTCACTGTCACTAACTCCGTAATGATTGGCGGTAATAGATAGTCATGCGCTATATGGTTGGGTAATTGAATTAATTATCACGTTATAAGAAACAAGAGGATATAATCTCCTTACCCATTGGTGTAAAGGTTACGACTTCAATACCATTAACAGAGCTCTGCTGCCGACAAGTGTCCATAACCTTGGCAGAGTTGTTTATTTCACCCTGGGAACCATAGTCCTTTGTGTATGCGAGGAAGTGTTATATAATGTCAAAACTGTAGGCCACTATGCAGGCTTGGTAACCAGTTATTCATAGTGCCATTCACGAGGAAGGAGCGAATAGTGGGCAGGTCGGCTCGTGGTGAGACCTCCTATTCCAAGGGTTATTTATTTTGATATACCTTTTGGACCATTTCCCAGGTGTGGTTGCCCTAGTGGAAATGCCACTTCGCTTCCATCCTGATGATCAATTTAGGCCAGCTCGTAATGAGACTCCCTATCCTGCAATTTGACACATTCTTCTTTTTGTTTTTTTTTAAACTGCTTTGCTTGCTTCTTTTTTCTTGCTTTTAATAGAGAGCCTTTCATGTTTATACACAAAGGGTGGTTCAACACTCCTTAAGAGTAGGAATGGTGGAAGAAGTATTAATATCCCAATAGGAAGGTATAGACCCTTTGATCTTATTGCCGAATGATAATCAAAGTGGGTAAAAAAAGGATCAACATGATAAAGATAATCAATCAAAACAGAGTTAGTAAAACAATGGCAACAAAAGGTAATAAATAACCATATCTTTTCCCTGCGTCCTTTCGCCAATTCAGGGCAGTTACTTATAAGGATAGCGATTTATGATTTACCGATTTCTGTATGCTGTGCTTTTGTTTCCATCATATAAGTGGATAGCTTTGTTCGAAAAGACTCGAAAGAACATTAATATTAGGCATCCTTAAGAAGGAACAAGTTGTTCTAAATCATATGAGTAGTGCTTTTTCAAGGAAGAGCACAACAACAACTGTTTGTTTGGAAAAAGGAACAGTGGAAATCAACGGTGTTGTTCAGCAAAATCAAAAAAGTGTCGTTCCTTTGGAAAAAGACCAGTAGAAATCAAACAATGTTGTTTCTTTCGGAGACAGCAAAAACACACAAGTGTTGTTCCTTTTGGAAAAGGAACAGAAAAACTCACAAGTGCTGTTCTTTTTGGAAAAGGAACAGCAAAAATCAAAAGTGTTGTTCCTTTTGGAAAAGGAACAGCAAAAATCACAAGTGTTGTTCCTTTTGGAAAAGGAACAGCAAATATCAAAAGTGTTGTTCCTTTTGGAAAAGGAACAACAAAAATCAAAAGTGTTGTTCCTTTTGGAAAAGGAACAGCAAAAATCACAAGTGTTGTTCCTTTTGGAAAAGGAACAACGAAAATCACAAGTGTTGTTCCTTTTGGAAAAGGAATAGCAAAAATCAAAACATGTTGTAAAAAAATATGTACAAAAATAATTCAAGCAGTTATATACAAATTGTAAAGAAAAGTAAACTTCTTAGTGAGTTACAAGTGGAGGAGACTTGTCTTCCTCCCGTAAGATCTCCATATTTGAATCTTGGCGTAGTTGTTGGCAGAAGGACTCCCGAGTAAGTGGTTTGCGAGAAAGACGGACTCGATGGTCGTTTGCCTTAAAGGTATACCCAGAACCATCAATAGTAATCAGTGTGAGGGTACCATTGTCATGTACTTTCTGAATTTAATATGGTCCTAGCCAACGAGTCTGGAGTTTCCCGGGGAAGTCCTGAAATCTAGAGTCATATAAAAGAGCCCAGTCTCCTTCATGGAAGACTCTGTTTTTGATGAGAGCATCATGCCATTTGGCTCTCTGCTGCTGTATTAAAGCATTTTGTTGAAGTGCAGAGAGCCTAATTTCATCCAGCTCATTAATCTGTTGCAATCGATTAGTTTGTGCCTTGGTTAAGTCTAACCCAATTTCTTGTGTTGTTCGTAATGTCTGGATTTCAAATCCTATAGGAAAGATAGGTTGCTTTCCGAACATTAGCTGGTAAGGTGAGTGGCCAGTGGTGCTTCTCCATGTTGTTCTATAAGCCCACAGTGCTTCTGGTAGTCTGGCAGCCCAATCGTGTCTATGTGATGCAACTGTTTTAGTTAGAATCGTTTCTATTATCTTGTTGTTGCTTTCTACTTGCCCATTTTCCTATGGGTGATATGGGGTGGTCATTTTATGCTGAACATGATAATTGTTGAGTGTTGCTGCTATTTTGTTCCCAGCAAACTGTGGCCCTCCATCTGTGATTATTTCTCTAGGGAGGCCATAACGCACAAATAGATGGAGCAGGAACTGTATAACAGATTCTTTTGTAGCTCTGGGCAAGGCTTCTGCTTCAACCCACTTGGTGACATATTCTGTTGCCACTAGAATTTATGTTTTCTGGTTTGATGGTGGGTTGATTGGCCCCACGAAATCAAGCGCCCATCGCTCAAATGGTTCGATGACTAACTGTGGTTTCAAAGGCATCTCATCTGAGTGACTAGGGCATCCCGCTCTCTGGAAACTATCACATGCTTGGACAAATTTCTTTGCATCTTTAAAAATTGTGGGCCAATAATACCCTGTATGTAATACTTTATGTGCAGTCCTGTGATCAGCAAAATGTCCACCACATGGTTGGTCATGGCATGCTTTCAATATATCAAAAATTTCATCTTTTCGAACGCATCTCCTGATTTGCATGTCTGCCCCTGTGTGAAACAAATAGCCCCCAATCCAGGAAAATCTGGTACTTCGCTGGACAATCTGTTTCCGTTCATTAGGGGTTAGATGCTTTGGTAACTTACCTACTGCTAGGTAATTGGCGACATCAGCGTACCATGGTGTTTGAACAGCAACAGCAAAGAGATGCTCATCCAGAAACTGATCTTCAACTGCTGCTGCATCGACTGGCTTTGGAATTCTTGAGAGGAAATCAGCTACCGGGTTTTCTTTGCCGGGTCGATCCTTGATTGTAATGTCAAACTCCTGCAATAAAATCAGCCATCTGGTTATTCTGCCATTTGTGACAGGTTTATTTGCTAAATATTTTATAGCAGAATGATCTGTGTACAAGGTAATGAGATATCCAGTGATGTAATGTCTGAATTTATTGATAGCATGTATAACAGCTAGAAATTCCTTTTCAGTGACAGTGTAATTTAATTCAGCAGGGGATAGATTTTTTCTAATGTAATAAATTGCATATGGTTTTCTATCCTCCTCCTGGCCAAGGACCGCTCCAATGGCTGTATCTGAGGCATCAGATGATATCTGGAATGGCAAATCCCAATTTGGTCTCCGAAGGACTGGGGCTGTAAATACGAGCTTTTTCAGGTCATTGAAAGCATGTTCACATTTCTTTGTCCAAAGGAAATCAATATTACTAGTTAGTGCATACAATGGTGCAGCAATACGTGAATAATGTTCTATAAATCTTTTGTAATAACCAGAGAATCCAAGAAAGCTACGTACCTCTGTTTGAGTAGTAGGAGTAGGAATAAGCAAAAGTATTTGGATTTTGGCTGGGTCTACCTAAATGCCGGCTGCTGAAATATAGTGTCCTAAAATAAGTCCTTCTATCATCATCATGTAGCATTTTTCATGGCTTAGACAAAGCCTGGTAGCTATGCAGCGTTGTAGGACTTTTTCTAATGTTTCCAATGCTGGATCAAACTCCTCTCCATATGGAGTAAAGTCATCCATATATACTTCCAGTCCTTCATTTATTAGATCTGCAAAAATGCTAAGGATAGCCCTTTGGAATGTGGCAGGGGCATTACATAAACCAAAAGGTAAAACTCAGTAGGCGAATGTTCCCCAAGGACAAGTAAAAGTAGTTTTGTCCTGATCTTCAGGGGAAATCTGTATTTGGTTATACCCACTGAAGCCGTCGAGAAAAGAGAAGAATTTCTTCCCTGCCAGAGTGTCCAATACTTGATCAATGAACGGGAGAGTAAAGTGATCTTTTTGCGTTGCCTTATTTAGCTCCCTGTAGTCCACGCAGATCCTCCACTTCCCATTCTTTTTCAGTACCACCACAAGCGGGGAGACCCATTTACTATCAGAGATAGGGTAGATGAAGTTAACATTTAAATTTTTTTGGAGCTCAGCTTTTACTGCTTTTAGATGAGGATTTAGTCTTCTCTGAGGCTGTCTAACAGGTTTTGCATCATTTTCTATGTAGATGTGGTGTGTACACAATTGAGGATCAATTCCTTTCATATCAGGGTAATCCCATGCAAATGCGTCTTTATATTTTGTTAAAATATGGATGAGTTTTGTTTCTTGTTCCGGTGTATGGTCGGCGTTAATGTTTAAGGTCTTCCTAGGTTCGATTTCCACAATTTTACTATGTGCAACTGAAGTGACAGGGATTGTGTGGTCATGCACATCTTTCAGAGGTTCTTTTATCATATGACATTGGGTACGGGATGTGAGTTCAGTTTGACTAATGAAGTTGTTGATGGCATCATCTTCTGTTTGGTCTTTGAACTCTAGCGCTTCTTGTATAGTTAATGGAGATCTAATGTTGTTAGTAAGATATGATACAGGGTGCCTATTAGTTTTGACTATTGTGATGCTTGGCTGCGCTTGGGGGTGTAGTACTAAATTCTTGATATCTGCCCCCTTGGTTATGATCATGTTTCCTTGTCGACAGCTGATATAGGCATTAGCGGTAGCGAGCCAAGGTCTTCCTAAGATCAATGGATGTCCATCTAGTTGGGTTTTCAGGTTTATTATCAGAAAATCAGTTGGGTATTCCCAGGAATCAATCGAGACCATGACATCATGCAGTATGCCTTTTGGTCTAACCACCGATCGATCAGCCAATTGTAGCAGAGTTGAAGTGGGTTCTGCAGATGTAATTCCTAACTTTTGGTAAGTGGCAGTTGTCAATATGTTGATTGCAGCTCCAAGATCAACTAAGGCATTGGTTAAGGTTTGGCCATGAATTTGAACAGTTACTATTGGGTTTCCTGGGTCTTCGTACTTAATAGGTGTTTCCTTTCCTGATAATAGGTCAGATAAAGTACTGACTACTTGAACTCTTGGATTATCTATTACATTCCTTCTCGGTCTTTTTATGCACAATTCTTTAATAGTTTTAGCGTATATCGGGATGTCTTGAATGGCCTGAAGGAATGGAATTTTTATGTACAAATTTTGTAATTCTCCCAGAATGTCGAAGTTAGGTTGCTGTATAGGTCGAGGTATGACTAGACGTTCTGGGAATGGGGGAGAGGATGTAGTTGCTTGATTATGAGTTTGTTGTCTATTTACATCCTCTTCTTGTGACAGATGTTCTCTAGGTAACCAATCTTCAATCTGAACTGTTTTATTTCCCTCTGTTTGAATAATACGCCCAGATCTTAGCTGCAGATCATTGCACTCCCTCAGATCAGGTCCTTCTTCTGGTGTTTCTAAGATTTAGAGTGCTTGGACCGGTCTATTATTTGGATTGGGATTGGGCTGGGCTGGGAGTTGGGGTCTGAGATTAGACCGGGGGTTTTGCTGTAAAGTTGGCAGTGTAGGTTGAGGGAAAGGTATATTTCCTACTAGTTGCTATGTTGGTCTCTACCAGTTAGTCTGCCAGACTGAACCTTGCGAAGTGGGGGGAGTCCATTGTGGTGGGTATGGGTGGTTTTGCCAGTATGGTGGGGGATAAGGAGGATTCGACCAGCTAGATTGGCTTGTCTGATTTAGCCACGGGTTTGCAGAAGGGTACGACTGTGATGACCAGTTTGGAAATGGGGGTTGAAACTGACTTTGCCATGTATTATACTGTTGAGTATTGTACTGCAGATACTGAAAAGAAGAAGCTGGGTCTGAAAACATACCAGTTTGTCGCGGCTGCCACTGACGAATCTGGTTAAGTAGATATACTGACTCTGGTTCTTCTTCTGCTTCCTTATATACCGCTTTCAGTCTAGGTAATGAGGGACAACTTTCTGTAGAGTGATCCCTTGTGCAAATGGTGCATGTCTGAAGTGTATCTAGTGGGCACTCCTTATGGCTATGCTTCTTCCTGCATCTGGGGCAGAAGATTTCCAAATTCTTTTCTGCCTCCATTTGTTTCTGCTTAGCCTGCAAAACGTCCAATTGTGTAGTCAATGTTCCTAGTATATCAGTTTTAAAATTTTCAAATAAATTTCCAATTTCCACATGTGTTATTCCTTCTGTTGAAATTTTATTTTCTCGTGCAAATCGATCATGTTCTGCTGGTTTGATTCGTGTGCTGCCTCTCGAACTCCTGATACATAGATCAATTATGTCAGTAAAGCTTTCCTGATAAATATCCCCTTTCCCCATAATGTTTAATGTTTCAATCCATTGTTCTTTCATCCCCCTTATTAATGTTGTTGTCAACACGTTATCAGGCAAAGGCAACGATGCATAAGGGGATCTTTCGAGATTATAATGGAAACGTTCCACGTATTCCTCTAATGTTTCATTTGGCCTAGCTATCATCTGAAATATTTCGTCTTTTAGTTCTCTAGACCTACAGTACTCTTGATATTTCTTTAGGAAAGATTCTTTCATTTGTTCCCAGTTATTTATAACTCCACCACCTAATCCCATAAACCATCTTAAAGCTGCCCCTTTCAAAGTGGAGGGGAACAATTTTAGTTTATGGGGGTCAGTGGTGTAATCATATCCCCTGCATAGCACATCAAATTCGAATAAGAATGCATCGGGGTCCTCTGATGTAAGTCCGTTAAATGTAGGAATGTGTTGAAGGGGAATTGCTTTCATAGGAGCATTTGCTGCGGAATCCACTATGGGGTATTGTAATGTAGAGGTTTGGGTGTTTGGCAGATTTTGAGCCATTGGATCAAATATATGCCAATAACCTTTCGGAAGATCTAAGAGGGTATTCCTAGGTTGAGGAGGAATGTTTTTAACAGGAACAGTTTTAATAACACTTCTTCTCTCTGGAATTCTCGTGTCTTCAATAATAATTTTTACTGCGCTCCCCTTGTTTGGGCTATTTAATGGCTGAGTTATCCTAGGAGGAGATCTTGGCTCTCCAATTTCCCCTGTTTCCCCTTCTCCTTCACAAAGATTACTTAGGTTCCCTTCCAGCAGTCGTTCTGGAATAGAATTTTCAATTTCTTGAAAGTCCTGTTCGTCAGTCTGATTATGCACCTCAGTAAAGGCTTCAGATGGTGAGCCTGAGGCTTGAAGGGAACTAGTAGTTTGCTTGGAAGTAACTTTCCTGGGTCCTACTGAAGGCTGAGATTTGGCTTTCTTATAGATTTCGTCTATGTATGTCGATCGACCAAGGGTCGCCGGTCCCTTAGCTTTTTCTGGTTTTGGTAATGGTTTGAGATTTTTCTCTGGCTTTTTCTGCTTAGTCATGCACTCAATTTAACTCCCAAGTTTTAAGCAGATAACAACAAATCTGCAAGAAAGCGGGCAAAGGAGCAGGGCTTTTGCATGCTCTGCACGTAGGTTCTTGCCTTCCGTTTTCAAAACCCAATTCTTCCATAGCAGGTTCGTACACTACCCTGGAAAAGACAAATGGCTACACTCCTTCCCCGACAACAGTGCCAAAATGTAGAGCTATAAAAAGGGTCTTTTTCACCTCTAGTTACCTCACATTAATATGTCAAGCTGGGACCGTCTGGTTATTTCAAAGGGTGTCTCAGTCTGAGGCTAGCATTTACCAGAGTAATGCTTGTAGTACAACTATTCAAAAGCTACGCAAGTGAAGTAATGCAGACCTACAACTTAACTACTTCAAAAGACCAAATCACACCAAGTATTACATCAGCCAAAGGTTCGGCAGCAATAACCCATCCTTTTCATAATTGATGAGAATAGATCAGAGGTCTGGGAGCCAAATAGCAGATGCTAGGTTCGCTACAGCCCGGGATCATTCTTAATGATTAGAAATGAAACAACAGATAAAAGAAATGACAATGAAATGGAACAACACATCAGCCAAGGGCCTGTAGCAATAACACATCCCTTTCATAGCTGATGGGAGCAGATCAGAGGTCTGGGAACCAAGTAGCAGATGTTGGGGTCCACTAAAGCCTAAGTCTGTCCTCAAGAAAAAACAAATTAGCAATTTGGAAATGGAACAACAAATTGAAATGTAACAACAAATAAATGGAACAACAAATAAATGGAACAACAGATAAATGGAACAACAAATAAATGGAACAGCAGATAAATGGAACAACAGTTCAAGAATAGAACAGCAATCGAAATAAGTAATAACCGAGTTCTTTAAGCTGCAACTCTATTTAACCATACCAATCAAAACACCAATCCCTCAATCTTATATGATGGAACAATACTATAGAATCTTAGAAATACACCATACTTAATCTACTTCTGTTAAAACACATACGACTACATCTCATAATAAAGAATAGTCACATTCGATAACCATGTGAAACAGACTTTTCTAGATGACTTGTTATAATGCAAAACACAACCATGAATAATTCTGTAATAGTAATAGTGTCCTGTAGAGATTAATCAATACTTAAAGAATTGGTAAAATAACATAGCATCGATATAAAGTTCAAGAACACGAAATGACTTAATCACAATAGATCATGTAATAGAATATTCTCAAAACACAGTAGATTACCAGATTACGTCTATGCACAAACCACACGGAAACCAAGTGTAATAATACAAGAGCAAGTGTCCTCCAGGGCCGGGCCCTTAGCCTCCAGGGGTACACCACTTAAGATGGATCTAGTCTCAAAGATA
This sequence comes from Pinus taeda, assembly GCA_000404065.3. Taxonomy (NCBI): domain Eukaryota; kingdom Viridiplantae; phylum Streptophyta; class Pinopsida; order Pinales; family Pinaceae; genus Pinus; species Pinus taeda. The sequence goes on along the minus strand of APFE030052965.1, from coordinate 2,819 downwards.
AAAAGTGAACAAGTCTGTATTAAAGCATGCAATAAAAGTACAGGAGCTCAAGTCTTCAACAGAACATAAAGATCATAGTCCAGATCTTTCTTAAAAGAAATTCTCCTGTAACCAACAATGTTATCCCTTTTATAGGAGAAATGGTGGAGACATCTAGATACAGGAATAGGTAAAATAGCGATCCCTCAGGATCTAAGATCCTGAGGGATTCACAGAATCATTAATGCTGCGTTACTTCTTCCTTCTTCTGTTTCGCGTTGGTATCTCCGCGTCCTTTCTTGGACTGATCCGTGTCGATCTGGTTCACTTCTAGTCTTCCGTCAAAGGGACAGCAGTTAGCTCGTCTTTATCTTTACTTTTGGAATGGCCACCTTTTGCTTCTCCACCCTCCTGCACATAGAAACGACGTTTATCAGTGCTTCTTATTAATCTCTCGTATTTCGTTATAAGTTCTTATCATTATCTAAATTTCCTTTGCAAAAGGCTTTTGCGTTTTCATGAAAAGATACCGAAATGACCATCAAAACATACCTTCCTTGATACTCCACACCAGCATGAAAATTGGATGAAACGTGGCCTTTCAGATTATGTGTTGTGCTTTAGGAGTATCCAATCTGAAGATGTATGAAACGTGGTACCTGGAGGAGAGAACATTGTAGGCCGACACCTATGTACTAGTATCTTAGCTAGTACAAGAACTATGGGGGTTGTAGATCCCTTCCAGGAGAGACTGGAGAACGAGAGAGGGTTGTAGCTCTCTGTAGGTAGAAGCCTGCGTACTGGTATAAGACTGACCAATAGAAATATTGTAAAAGGGTTTTCTTATTAAGAAGACGATTTGAGATTGCTGAGCAGGTGTTTTCTCCCACATTGGGTTTCCACCTTATATCATGGTGTTCATGTGTGTGGCTTATGTGTGATGATCTGTTCTATTTTACTGCACCTATTTACTATTAATATGGTTGATAATGTTTTAATGTAGTCATTAAGGATCAACTAACTGAATCATAAGAAGTTGTGGAAGTAGCATATATGAATCTGAATATGGAAATGAAAAAGTTTTATTGATGTGATAATACTGATTCACCCCCCCCTCTCAGTATTATTTCCAACACCCCACCAATATTTTGGACAGCTGTTGGCAGGATGTCATCTACCCAGAATTAATAAATGCACCTTGCTCTCAAGGCAGGATTTGATGAGTGAAAGGTAGGATCGAAAAGGTGGTGATCTCTGCAGGCATAACGAAATGATGATGAAAATCGTGCCTGCTGCTAAGAGAATGAAAGGATCGCTAAAGTACGAAGGACGGACTGGACAGGAGCATTAAATGCTCAAGCAGGAGGAGGTAAGGCCCAACAGAACTATGATCACAAAAGAAGAATGCCGCCGATGCCCATACGGGAGATGGGACACCTGGAACGCTACGGAGAAGAGTAAGAAAGGTGACCACAGGAGCAGGACGTCAGATCATCACCGGAAACACAACCCATCAACCAAAATTAATGATGAAAAGACATGCAAGCAACAGGGGATAGGCCAGAAATTGCCTGGTCACTCTCCCAATTCCATCTATTTAATCGTAAGCTCTTGCATCAGAAAGGCCATTGTTTCTTCGAGCTGCAAGTGGATTACCTTCTCCCTTATCCTCAGTGCATAGAGCGATCACTTGGGTGCAGCTAAGACAATGGCGAGTGAGGGGAGCTGAAGTGCCTCGACTAACCAAGACTTGAAAAGAGCTAGGGAAGCTTATGAGACTCACACTTCACAAAATGAAAAGCAGAAAATTGAGGAGTTGGAGGCTATCATGAATGAAGAGGAGAAGAACTTGGAAGTGCAGGAGGTGAAGAAGGACATGGACTGGGTGTAGGATCTTGGCACAGTCACCATGCGAGCCACTCAATATGTGCGGATGTAAGCCGAAATGTGGAGAATGAAGACTATGCTAGCTAAGGCCATTAGCATGCACTTATGCCAACCAAGTGCGGCAAGCCCAACAAACAATTGCAGTTACAACACAGCAACACATGGAAATTATGGAGAGTTTTGAATTCAAGATTAGTAGTCTCGAACAACAATTTGACACTGTTTCAAAAAAACTCACTGTCCTCATCAGTCTTTTGCAGCACACCATTAATCAAGAAACCAGGAATGCAGGGGAAATGCCAGAGGGGCACAAAGGCGACCACCAGAGCACTCTTCCTTCGCCATCTCAGGTGAGCAAGGCTAAGGCGTCATCTGCGCAAGACACCTCCAAGAATTACATAGTGTAGGTTTTAACCCCGTACAGAAATTATCTGCATACGAATTCTAAATCACAGGAAAAATACAAATGCGAGAGCATAACACATAAAACACATATACACAGAGATTTTCCACTGGATCTCAAAACTGAGACTACCAGCTTGATTTTTCATTATGTTCCTTTCAATGTTACAATACATATTTATACATGCCGAAGCATTCAATACCATGGACCAAAAAACCATCATGTCCAATACCATGGACCAAAAAACCATCGCATCCAATACCATGGACTGAAAACCATCGCGTCGAAGAAACATGTGCGAAAATCATGCATAAAATGATAGGTGGGTCTGACCAACCTAACATAGGGTCCAAAACCAAGATTTTCCGGGGCGCTGCCCCGGACCCCATAAAGTGGGGTTACGAGTACCCCTCAAACCCCCTATTAACTATGTGGAAAGAGTATAACATAACCCAACAATCTCCCACTTGTTGTTTTCTTTCCACAGGGGGCCACAGGAGAGCTTAGTCATTTTTCCAGCCCTGAAATGCCCATTGTTTCTCTACACCAA
>APFE030052946.1:27377-47027 GCA_000404065.3 Pinus taeda | reverse complement strand
CCTCTATTGTTATTTTTGTGCCTTTATATTATTATTGTTAGGTTGGTTGGGTTATATTGTGACTCCTTAGACTCCTATATATATAAAGGAGGTTTTGTCATTTTAATCATCAAAGAATCATTCATTTGTGTAATGTAAAGGAGGTTGCCCCCTCGAAGAGGCTGAATTCTAAGGTGTTGATCTATCTTTTCTATCTTTTTGTGAGCTGGTTTCATAACACACCCTCTCATACTTGGCAGACCATGGTTGGCAACTACTGATGCATTTATTAGGTGTAGATTGGGTGATATGATCATTTCCCAAGGAATGGAGAGAAAACAACTTACCTTATATCCATCATCCCAAGCTCTAGTAGTAACACATAACCTATGGCTTGATGATAAATACAATGATCTGGAAGAAATACAATTTGTTTTAAGCATCAATCAAATTTATGATTTCAGGGAAGACAATAATGAAGATTTGGTGGAAATGTTTATCTCTCAACCTGATGTTTCAGAGGAATTAAGAAATGAATAATACACAGTTGTAGATCAAATATTGGCACAAAGCTTTCAGGAAACTTGTACCATATATTCTCTGAAAACATTATTTGAGGATATCTTTCCAATCAACTCCATTACAGACACACAAAGCAAGATTGTAGAAATCAACCCAGGAAAAACATTGAATATTGGAGAATTTTTAGATTCATCTCAAGAATAGAAATTGCTTGATTTGTTGACCAAATACCAAAAGGCATTTTCTTGGGACTACACTGACATGTAGGGAATTCACCCGGAAACTTGCACTTACCATATCTATACAGACACTATTATTCGACCAGTGAGGTAGCCACAGAGAAGGATGAACCCCATGCTTAAAGAGATTGTAAGAGATGAATTGCAGAAGCTACTGAAAGTAAATTTCATTTACCCCATCTCTGACAGCCAGTGGGTATCTCCACTAGTGATAGTCTCCAAGAAAAATGGTAAGTGGCGAGTTTTCGTTGACTACAGAGAACTGAATAAAGCCACCCTTAAAGGCTATTTTCCATTTCCATTTATTGACCAAGTTTTGGATACATTAGCTGCAAAAATTTCATTTTCCTTCCTCAATGGTTTTAGCAGTTACAATCAAATCAGCATAGCCTTAGAAGACCAAGACAAAACAACATTTACCTGTCCCTGGCGCACATATGCCTACAATTTTTTTCCATTTAGCTTGTGCAATGCTCCAGCAACATTTAAGAGAGCAGTATTAGCAATATTTGTTGATCTGGTTCATGAATGTGTTAAGGTATATATGGATGATTTTTTAGTATATGGTGATCCCTTTGACCATTCTTTGCAAAATCTTGAGAAAGTTTTAAAACGATGTATAGAAACCAACTTGTCTTTAAGTAATGAAAAATTTTATATGATGTTGAATGAGGTAATAGTCTTAGGACATCATGTTTCTTCCGAGGGAATCAAGGTAGATCAAACCAAAATTCAAATTATTGTCAAATTTCCAATTCCAACAAATCAAAAAGATGTAAGAAGCTTTCTTGGTTATGCAAGCTATTATAGGAGATTTATTGAAAACTTTAGTAAGATAGATTTTCCTTTGTTTAAGCCTCCTGCAAAATATGTATCTTTCAATTGGAATGATGCTTGCCAAAAATCTTTTGAAAAACTTAAATAGAAATTGTCCACATCTCCAGTTTTGAGGGGACCCAATTGGGCTTCACCTTTTCACATCTCCACTGATGCATATGATACAACAGTAGGGTCTTCTTTAGGGCAAGAATAAGACACTTTAACTTATGCCATTTACTTCATCAGTAAAAATTTGACTCCTACTAAACTCAACTACACAATAACTGAGAAGGAAATGCTTGCAATTATATATGTTGTGAACAAATTTCGTCACTACATAACTGGTTATGAAGTCGTTGTTCACACTAACCACTCTGTCATTAGATACTTAATGAACAAACCTATAACTAATGGTAGGATCACAAGATGGTTACTATTAATGAACAAACCTATAACTAATGGCAGGATCACAAGATGGTTACTATTACTGCAGGAATTTAATCTCGCAGTGTTGGATAGACCAGGGAAAGAGAACCAGGTAGTAGATTACTTTTCTAGACTACAAAATCCAGGTGAAGTTGTTCCAGTTGAAGATTCATTTCCCGATGAACATTTATTTGAAATTTAAATATTAACACCATGGTATGTTGATTTAGCTAATTACTTGTCCATAGGGAAGATACCTCCATCATTCAACTCAAAGGAGAAGAAAAGACTAATTAAGCAAAGTGCAAGATATTCATGGGTTAATGGAGAATTGTTTTATATTGGTTATGATTTAATTATTAGAAGATGTATCCGAGAGGATGAAATTATTGACATACTAAAATCGTGCCATGATGAACCTTGAGGTGGCCATTCTGCAGCCAAGAGGACCGCACACAAAATCCTTAGCCTTGGCTACTATTGACCATCAATTTTCGAAGATTCAAAGAAGTAAGTGAGAAGTTGTGATAGTTGCCAACGCATGGGTAGACCAACTACCTCATATGAGATGCCACTATAGCCACAGGTACATCTAGAGCCATTTGAAAATTGGGCTTTGGACTTTGTTGGACCCATTAATCCACCTTCCAAGGGTAAAAAGTACATCTTGGTATGTACAGATTATGTGACTAAATGGGCAGAAGCAAAGGAACTTGTAAGGGCAACTGAGCAAAAAGTAGTTAATTTCCTTTTTGAAGAAATCTTTGTTAGATATGGAGTGCCCAGAGAGATAGTAACAGACCAAGGGACTAAATTCACTTCTAGATTGGTTCAAGACATCACTGAAAAGTACAAAATTAAACACAGAAGGAGTACACCCTACCATCCATAGGCCAATGGCCAAGTGGAATCTACATGCAAGACATTGGAAGGGATCATGACTAAAACAATGGCAACAAATAGAAAAGATTGGGCAGATAAGCTCAATGAGGCACTCTGGGCATATAGAATCACCTGGAAAAACACAACAGGGTTTACATCTTATCAGCTGGTGTATGGAAAAGAAGTCATGCTGCCAATAGAATTTCAAATACATACTTACAAATTGGCAGAAAACTTAGGCATTGAACTCTCTGAAGCACAGCAAGAAAGAATTATCCAATTAAATCAATTGGATGAGATGAGACAACAAGCAGTAGAAAGGACAACACTGATCCAGCAACAAAGAAGACAATGGCATGATAAACTAATCAAGAAGAAGGAGTTTAAAGTTGGTGACTGGGCTCTATTATTTGACTCCAAATCTAAAGATTATAAAGCCAAAATTACAACACACTGGATGGGTCCTTATGAAATACTTGAAGTTTTCCAGAATGGATCAATTAAACTCAGAACCATTGACCAAGAAGGCCGAACATTTACAATAAATGGACATAGGCTGAAGATCTACCACAAGCCTGTCAGTAAAGAAGATTTCATGAAAACATTGACAAAGCAAAATGAGTTTTAGATAGTACAGTAGTCTGCTGTGACATCTATGCCTTAGATATTTTTCTACTTTAAAGAATAAAAATAATAAAAACAATAACAGTTTAGACGTGAAAACTAGACTATGGCAAACTCTAAACTCGAATTCTTACAGGAAAACCAAGGAATTGGCGAGTAAGAATTCAGTCTCTTTCATTTGTATTTCAAAATAAAAACCTTTGCCTATTTGAGTTTCAAATTGATGACTTGAGGACAAGTCATATGATCAGCAGGGGAGGAGAAAAGTTTGAACTTTTTCATGCTTTTTCATCTCCTTATTTTCATAATTTCATTACTACAGAGGAAGGAATTTGTTTTATTTTCATTCTTCAGTGGACTTTTCAACAGAGGATTGGTGTTCATTATTTCTCAAGAAGGATTTGTTCAATCTAAATTTAGAACACATTAGCAAAGGGACCTGTTGCTTGATAATCTTTCAAAAAGGACTTGTTAAGAAGAAGAAGATTGCATCATCAGATTATGTCATGTCCTGTACACATCAAATAAGTCAAGCAGGGTTAAATTTCAACAAGGAAACATCTGAAGGCTGTAAGAAATTTTCATTTTAAATACTTGAATTTCTTTTATTAATTTCAATTTTTAAATAATGGTTAATAATATTTATTGACTCAGTTTCTCAATCATTTAGCCTATCCTATATCATATTTACTTAGCCTATCCAATAGCCTGATTCTTAAGCTATTCTTATTCTATCCCTGTAGGATTTATGCCTACTCTTAAAAACTATCCATCCTAACCTATATATCTTATTCCTTTATCCTATACATAACACTTTGATCCATAAGTCTATACTCCAATATATCAGTTAAATGTGCCAACATATCCACTAAAACAAACTAAGCCAGATCTAGTCAAACACAGTCACAAATCAGACATTTTTGAGGTATGTGATACAAGTTCAAAGATTTAAATAGCAATGCAAAATTTGTTATGGTTTTTAACCGAAAAAATTTTGACGAAATGAATATGTTATGATGAAACGTTTTGATTGAAAAGGGTATTAAGGGATGATATGACAAAGTGTCATCATAACAAGGATCAATGGATAGTTTCATAACAGGGATATTATGACAAAGTGTCATCATAACAGGGATTCTATAGTTATTCATGATCTTAGCCAAGGTTCATACCATGCCATTATGCTAAAGCTCATTATTTTGAATTTTATTGTTCCCCATAACCATCAGGGTTATCATTAGTGAGTATTGTGTTGTAGGAGAGGTTAATTACTATTAAACATTGTAGGAAAGGTTCATTAGTGTTGAACATTGTGTTCATTGAAGTTTGATAAAGCCCGAATGTGTTGAAAAGCATTGCTCTGTTTCTAGAAACCCTGAACACCTGAGAAATCCTCCTTGAGGCATGCATGAATTATAATAAGAAGAGAAAGTTGAACGTGTAGACAAGCATTTGCTCTGTTTCTGGAACCCCAAACACCTGAGAAACCCTCCTTGGGGTATGTGTGAAGTGTAATAATGAGTGCTACGAGTATGTTGACAATGGAAATGTCAACATACGAGTCTTAAGGGAAAAATTACATAGGACCAACCAAGAATTAAGAAGGAGATTCCATTTGAGGACAGCAGTCCTTTTCACTCCAGCAGAGACGAGAAATTTAAGGCAAAAGAACGACATTCAGGTCAGCGTAGGACCAAGTAGTTTTTTTTCAAAAAACTTGGTCAATTTTTCTTACAGAGCAGGGTAAAAGTAAAATAATTCTCATGGCAAATAGAACCGAACCGGAACAAACTGATATTTCTAAACTGCATAAAGATCGTGTATACATCCTTAGAGCAAAACAATGGTTAGTTTTTCTGGAAAAATTTAACAACCACAATGAGTTAACAACCAGGGAATTTGCTTCTTCTTTCACTAGAGAGAGAGCCACAGTAGGGAACCTATCCTTTAGAGTTTCAGAGGATACAATTGCCCAAGCTATAGGCGTAAGTCCAGAGGGAGAAAAATATTTCAAAACTAAGCAGTTTAAGGAGAAATCTTAGACACATTTTGTATCTAGAACAAGAGTATCAACGGTTGATTGGAAGACAGGAATTCCTAGGAGTTGGCTTATTCATTCTTGGGATGAAATAGTCTATGTGATTTAAAAAATCATAACATGTGAGGGCAGATACAATATAGTGTATCTTTATCATATTAAATTGTTGATGCATCTGAGGAGAGATTGTGTCATAAGTTTACCTTATTTTCTTCTGCAGAGTTTAACTAAGATGTCCAAAACTATACAAAAACATAGAAGTAACATGGATAGGAGCTTATATCATTTTGGCTTGGTGAAAATTTTAATTGAGTTTGAATTGCAGAAGATAGGATTATCCTGGAAAATATTTCTAGTTTATAATGAATTTATAGTAGATGAAGAGGAACAAGAAAGGCAGAAAAATCCAGAATTAGTGGTTGATGTAGACGATGTAGAAGAGCAATTTTCAGAGCACGGACCTAATACCTCTACTCCATCTAGTAGCAGTGTCAAAACCAGAAAAATGGTAAGGGAAGAAACTGAGAAAGCTGAGAAGGATAAGGTTTTTACCACCTATGAAAGGAAGTCTAGGAAGACTAAATTTGGACAAAAAGGGAAAACATTGGAAGAAGATGACATCTTACAGTAGTCTCAATATGATTATATACAAGAATTGGAAACAAAGGGAAAGGAGGAAGAACCACAGGAACAAAAAATTTCAGGCAAAAAGAAAAGGAAATTGGAAAGGAAAATTGAAAAATTGCAACAACAACTTATGGAGTCTGAAATTATGGAAAGAGTTGTGAAGAAAGAAAATGAAATCCTTAGAACACAAAGTCAAAAGTTTCGGGATGAAAATGAGAAGTTGAAGAAGAAGGTCAGGAGACTCCAGGCCTATAAGGTTTAGATTGGTAAGAGGGCCTATAAATTATACAAACATAAGAAGGCCATCAAAACTAAATACCAAATTTTGAAAACTGAATACAAGGCCCAGATGAACATCGATGCATTACTCCAGGCAGCAGAGACAGAAGTAGAAGCAGAGGGAAGGGTTTGATAGGTTAGAATTCATTTGCATGAGGACATGCAAAGTCTTGTGTTTGGGGGACATGTTGGTACCAATTTATGACTGATTATTTTATGTAAAAACCCTCTTTTATTCATCATTTTCCTTTATTTAGCCTTTAAATTTCCTCCATATTCCTTAGAAACTGATTGACATAATGTTATTTCCATTATTTTTATCTTGGAATTAATCTTAGGAATTTTTGTGTTGAAATTGGAAATTTCCGAAAAATTACAAGTTGTTGTAACTTCCTGTAATGGCTCCATGGTTTGAGATGTTGTAGGATAGGTTGGAAAATTCGAATACCTTGGGTTTGATCCTAAATGTACAAGGATGGTGGAATACCTATCCACTCTCGGATTTGAAGATTATAGGTGTTCGGTCAACGCTGGGAAAACGTAGCCATTTTGGTAGAAATTCCAAATTTTGTGAACAAACTTTGCTATTTTGGGGATATTGCTCAAATTGAGGATCTGAACTAATTCTAACTCCTTTGATGTAATTGTTGGGATTTCATTAGGATTATGAGTACGAATAGCTTCCTCTTGTTGTGAAGATTTATGATAAATAACTAAAAAGGAGAATTATGTAGTTTAGTAGTTGTTGATACATGAAAAACTTGGGAACGCAGTTTATGTATTTTTGATTTCCAGACTTGTATACAGAGATACAGTGTTGGAGTCCATATTTTTGTTTCATATCTAGTAGTTGTCTTCATTTGAATTAGTCTAAGATGTGCTTGCAAAGTGTGGAGGGCCCCCATTACAGAGCTGGTACACTTTTCCTTGAATTTTCTTTTACAGTTGCATAGATAGACCTAATACTTAGAATTGTCATTCAATTCATATGTTGCAAGTTTACAAAATTGGAAATCGTAGAGATCCACATCTGTTGTGAAAGAGTTTTGTAAGAAAACCTCAATTGATATTCATCTTGAAATTGACAATTGTGCTTGCTATTTCATGGTTTTTATCTCATAGCTTGATCTATAGTTTGATGTTCATTGGTTATGATTTGTAGTTGCGGAGCTCAATTTGTAGTTTGTTAACTGAACCTTGTAAGAGGTTCCACTATTATTGATCTCCAAAGCTACATATCTCATTTAATGTTCTGTGTGATAAGTAATTTTGACTTTGTTTTCCATATAGACAATTAGATTTGTTTTATTTAAGTAAATTCTTAAGTGTTAAAAAGACAGAGAAACCTCTTGTAAAAGAGCATTGTTGATTTTTCCACACTAAGCTATCATTTAGAAACTAAATCCTTCTAGATCTATAAATATTAGATATCACCTCTAAGTGTACCTACTCAGGTTGACAGAGAAATCGAAGCCTGATTTACATCAATAAGTAAGGCCCAACACACCCCCACTGGGGGTTAATGATATCACTGTTAACTTAACACTACTTTTGGTTTTTCTTGGTTATTATTATCACTATTATTATTATTACTATTATTATTATAATATTTAAATTGTTAATATTTTCACCTATATGTGTAACATTTATTCATGCTAGTGTTAGGATATGTAAACACTTAGGAGTTGGCTAAGATCAACTTAGTTTAATGTATCTTTAGGTAAAGTGTGTTTTTTGGTAAGAATTAGTGTGCACAATTAGCTAATAAAATGATCATGATATGTTCTAGACATAAAGTGATCCAACAATTAATATTCTCCCCAATATTAATGACTATATTGATCCATGGCTTAACTCTTAATTGGTCCATGATCTCTATTTAAAGAGCACATAGTGGTCCATGATCTCTATTTAAAGAGCGCATAGTGCCATTTGTTGATGATTAACTATGAGAAACTCATATGTAATTTTTTTCTTTTGCGTTAATATATCGTCTCAAATGGTCGTATTGGTTGGTATTGTGGAATTTTTTCTTCTTTGATAGTTTTAGCTATGTAATACACTAGTGTACTCATATTTGATATATTTGTGTGAGTGGTTGTTTAAGTTGTTCGAGTTGTGTGAAATACCTTGTCTATTAAACATGGTATCAAAGCAAAAATTATTTTCTCTGCGACATGTGCTCTTTGTGCTTGTATACAAACAATATGGACAACAACATCATAATGTAAGAGTAAATAGTGAATACAAATATGTTAACACCAAATTTACAACTTACTACACTCCATAGGGTATTGAGATGCAACATATTGTTCCATATACAACATTACAAAATAGCATTGTTAAGAAAAAGAATCACGCATTAAAGGAAATGGAAAATTGTATGATCCAATCTAAGGGATTATATCCTCATTTTTGGGTGAAAACCATTAATTTTGTCAATTACATAGTTAATCACACTATCACAAAAGCTTTAAAAGATTTAATATTGGAAAAAAACATGGAGTAAATTTAAAACGATTGTGTATGTTTGGTAGTAAAGCATGGGCTCACATTCTTAATGATAAAATAAAAGCATTATAGCCTAAAGTGAGAAGTTCATTTTGTTGGATATTGTAAAGATTCAAAAGATTATAGACTTCTTCAACTTTATTGTATGATCCAATTTAAGGGATTAAGTCCTCATTATCGGGTGAAAGATAATAATTATGTCAATTACATAGTTAATCTCATTCCCACAAGGATTTAAAATATTTAGCATTGGAAGAAGCATAGAGTAGAATTAAACCACTTTGATTTGGTTGGTAGCAAAGCATGGGCTCACAATCTTGATGAGAAAAGAAAAGCATTCTAGCCTAAAAGTGAGAAGTTCATTTTTGTTCAATATTCTAAAGATGCAAAAGGTTATAGACTTCTTCAACCTTATTCTATTGAAATTAATATTATGAGAGATGTTAAGTGTGACGAAGGCCTCTCATCTTGTGAGACTAATTCAACATGTGTGCCATCTTCAACTTGTGAGCCATCTTCAATGTCTATGCCATATTCCATTCCCAAATGTTTAGTTAGTGATCCGATTTTGGTTTCTTCTCTAGATGATGACATTGGGGATGAAGATCCACCTTTTCCTTATGACCTTCCTCCGGTTGGGTCCATTCAACATGAACATGCATTAGTACCATTGCTTCCTAGATGGGTCTATAAAACATGAGAAGTAGTAGGTGATATTATTGGTGATCCTACATATCAACATTGTACATATTCACAATTCCAACAGGCCTCCTCTCTTTAGTTGAAGTTTCAAAGGCTCGTGGTCTAGAAAAAATTAAAAGCTTTTGGACATCTAGATTGGGACATAATAACGAATCAATAATATTGTTCCGTAATGGTAATCATACTTGGGATCTTAGAAATAAGTATGTATCATATGAAAGTGTTGAAAGACGTAAGGATTGAATAGTTTCCAAAGGGTTTTCTCAAGTTTAAGGGATTCATTATAGTGAAATGTTTGCTCTTGTATCGAAAATGAATTCCACTAACCTTGTTCTAGCCCTTACCACTTTTCATAAATGGGAGGCTCGTCAAATGGATGTTAAATTCACGTTATTACATAGGGATTTGATAGCATAAATTTATATGGAATAACCTCTTATCAATGTTGGAATGACTTCAACTTTGTTTGTCACCTTAAGAAATCTCTCTTTGGTCCTAAGCAAGCTCCTTGTTTGGTATGCTAAAATGGATAGCTTTCTTCTTAACACAAACTTCTCTAGATTTAATTTTGACCACAATGTCTATAATAACAAAGTAGGTAACCATCTCATAATACTTGCTCTTTTTTTTGATGACCTTATTCTTACAGGCAATGATCCCAAAATTTTAAACCATGTGAAATCAAGCCTTGAGAGAAATTTTGAAATGAAAAATTTATGATACTTACATTATTTCCTTGGCCTCCAAGTATTGCAAACCAAGGAAGGGATTTCCCTTTCCCAGCTAAGCAGGCATGTGACATTCTTCACCACTTCCACATGCAATATTGTAAATTATCCCCATCTCCCTTTGATCTAGATTTAAACTTGTTATTACATGTACTACAGCCAAATTAAGTGCCACTTTGTATCATCAATTGGTTGGTAGCCTTTTATATTTTACTTGTACCCATCTTGATATTTTCTTTGTTATTAGTCTTGTTGCTTGATATATGCAAACACTCAATGAGAGCCATTGGAAAGCAACAAAAATGATACTTCGATACACCTAGGGTAGAGTTTAGTTTGAGATACATTACAATTTAGGGGGCTACTTTGTTGGTTGGTTTCACTAATTCTAATTGGGTTGGGTTTGGTGAGCTTGTTAATTAGAAGTCCATTATAGGTTATGTTTATAGCCTTAGTACTAGACATGTCGCTTGGCCTTGTAAGAAGCAACAATCTCTTCAACATAAGTAGAGTAGCAAGTAATAATTAATACAATCTAAGTAACAATAACATACAACCACACTTTGGTGTGATAATAATAGTGTCATTAGACTTTCCAAATATCTTTCTCAACATCAACACAAAAAACACATTCATATACACATGCACTTCATTAGAAATTCTATTCATGATCATGTTCTTGAAGTGCTCTCTTGTCCTATGGTTGATTATGTCACAAACATTGTTTCAAGTCTCTCACAGAAGCGATATCAAGAGTTCAAGAAGTTATTATTTAGAGGATAGATTATAATGTCTCATTACTTCTTCTACTCTTTCACCTTTATTGATCCTTCACTCTTATTCCCCCCTATTTTTTTGTATGGTTGGGGTTGGGATCGGGGTTGTTAGAGTATTTAGACACTTAGAAGTTAGTTAAGATCAAGTAAAGTACATTTCTTTAATATGCATTTGTAGTTCTTTAATCCAACAATCATGATATATTTTAGATGTAAAGTGATATGACAACTCATATTCTCTTCAATATTAAAAACTATATTGATCCATGAATTAACACTCAATTGGTCCATGATCTATACAATAACAATATGCAAATATGTAAATAACTCAACATATATATATATATATATATATATATATATATATATATATATATATCTACAACAACAATATGCAAATATGTAAATAACTACAACAATATATTATATATATATATATATCTAAATACAACAATATGCAAATATGTAAATAATACAACAATATATATATATATATATATATATATACAATATATATATAATATATATATATATATATATATATATATATATATATAATATATATTATATATATATATATATATATATATATATATTATTATTATTATTATATTATTATTATTATTATTTATTATCCACAAAAAAATCTTAACCTTTTATTAATATATATAAAAGGTTACATGAAGCACATGCATTAAAGCATTTCACCATCCAACGATATATAGAAACATAGATAAAAAACTAGGTTGTGAAGGAAGCAGTCCCCAAACCCAAATAAGTCCTAAAAAATAATAAATTGTCTAGCAGTCATGCAAAATCAAAATAGCCTATAATATGACACCTGTCTAAGTAGCATATGTTTCCCTACTAAACATGTATATAAATATTATATATTAACAAGAAAAACTATTAAGTGTCCAAAAACCATATAGAAATAACGACACAACCCGATGCAGAAAAGATGATCTTAGTAAATATGTATGACCCTCAGAAATCCAAAAATGACTAGTGCTGGAAAGTGAGAACAATATCATCTATGGGCTCGTTGATCTGCCAAAAGCCCTAATCCTACTTAATACCCTCCTTAAATAAGGTATTTGCATCTGCATTTCATTCCCTGTATATGAGGCTACACAAGATAGAGTTAAAAGTCGGTTTTATCTGAGTTATTTCTTCTAAAATAGTTAGTAAAAATTGATTGTGACACCTATGGGAAACATTGAAATAATTTATAAGCCCCCAGGGGTGCGGCATGTTGGCCAACGAACGCACTGCTAAGGCGTTCATGCCATTGTGCAGGTCAAAGGTTCAAACCTTGTGTTACCCGTGAGATGTGCTTGCAGATAGTGCAATTGCACCTGGAGGTTATAGTAGAAGTCGTCGGGGATTGATCCCATGTCACGCGAGTACGAGAGCCGGTGCATTATTGATTCCGCCAGTCACAAAAAAAAAAACAAACAAACAACAACAACATTAAACCAATTTATCACATTTAGGGAATCACCAAAGATCTGTAAGGAAATATGTCCCTTTTCTAAACCCCAACACATTAGAAGTTTTGCATAATTGTTGGCTCCCCTTCAAAGTCCAATAGTTTATTTGAGCTTATGCGTTCGGTTGAGATGGAGCATTATTCCTCCGCCACATTGACCATGTTCATCACTTGCTCCATCGAAGTAAAATCCCACATAATTTTGAAATTGCTCCTAAGTTGTTACCACCTTGGGGGTTTGATTTGATACTTTAGCTGACATTAATGAGTAGATGCGATTTTTGAGGCTATAATAAATGGGGTTGAAGCTTGATCCCTGAAAATTTCCCAATTTCTGGCCAACCATATCCCCAACACAGGGGTGGGGATATATTTCTTTTTTGTTTGTCCCAGACCATCTCCCGCCATGATTCTTAGGCCTCCCTAAAATTTTGTCCTCTCCAGTCAAGGTTTAACCTTTTCTAGAATGTTCATAGTAAAAGGACAAAGCAGGAACAAATGATCCATCATTTCCTCAACATTTTTGTATAGTGCACACCATCCCATCCCTGTTTTATTTCTCTTTTAGAGGTTATCCTAGTTCGGTGCTTTGTTTTTAATAACACTCCAAATAAATAGCCTTTCCTTTGCTGAAAACTCCAATTTCCAAATATATTTCCACCACCACTCAGGATTTAGTTGCAGCTATCTTTCGATTTGGGTCTGGTATCCTAGCTTGGGTGAGTAATTTCCTGAGGGCGAAAAGATCCATTTCAATTCATCTGATCAGTCTCTTATTCTAATGGGGGATCTTCTCATAGTTGTTACATTTTCTTTCCATATGAATATAAAAACATCATTTAATTTCAATTGTTCTACACTCAGCCATCCTTGGGCCCAGAAGGTGGTTCTTTGATTATCTAGGACCTGGTAAAATTATTCCTTGATCATTCATTTTATCTATTAGATCTAGTGGCAATATATAGTTCTCCAACCCATGGGTCAATTCCCACCCTTAGCTTTTCTCCATTTCCTACTTGCCACACCAATCCTAAGCCAACTACCTCAAAAGCTTCCATTGTTGCCTTCTAGATGGATGATGAATTTGGGACACTTTTTGAAGGTGTACGAATCCACTTGTCTAGAGTGAGAGGGAAAATGTACTTCCTATTTACCATAGTTTTCCAGAGGTTATCTACAGCAATAAGACTCCAGCTTGATTTTTCAACTAGGGACCTGACAAAAGTTGAGAGGTTTTTAAGGCCCCAACCACCCAAAACTTTCAGCATAGATATCTTGTCCCAGGCAACCCATGGAAGGGTGTTCTCTTTCTTACTCCTTTCCCACAGAAACCTCATGCACATATTTCTAATTTCCTGAAGGATTCCCTTTAGAACCCATGTGAGAGTCACCCAATAAACAGGGATGGCTTCAACTATTGACTTTATCAGCACGAGGAAGCTTGCTCTCGATAACCATTTCAGGCTTCAATGTTTGATCCTTTTTTCCACCTTTGTTATGAACCATATCTAGTCCTCCTTATAGTTATTTTCTTTTAGATGAAAACCCAAATATTTGAAGCTTTCCCTAAAATATCTTGCTTCAAAAGGCAAGGCTTTTTGAATACCTCATACTTCTCTTTGGGAGAAACCTTCACATGACAGGGAAGATTTCATTTCATTAATAGACATTCTTGTTGGTTTTTGGAAGAGTGTCAGGGAATTATTTGATCTAAACTTAAACAAGAACACAAAAAATTATAGATATAACCATAAATACAAAGATGCAACAGAAAGAACACTTCATTTCATTAATATTAGAATATTGAAATATGCTTACAAACATAATGGAAATAAACTAGATCGGGCAATGGTAGCTTATCTCTGAGAAAAGATGTGGCAAATATATCCTCTGAACTATGTTACAATGAGGCTTAAGGGACTATTTATTATTGAACAATAAGGCAAAACCCTAAACAATCAAAACCGTAACCCCAAGAGATGGAATTCGAAGAGTTTGTGGGCCCTGTGGGGTTAGTTGGGCAGCCAACTTCCCGAGGTCGTAACTTGGTCATATTATCTCCATTTGGCGCATACCATACCTTGTTGGAAAGGTCTCATCGAGCATTAGATGATTTGATGCCAATGGTCTTGCTGCAGACCTAAAAAAAAACGTTGTTTAGGGGGTAAAAACTGATCCAAAAGTTCAGGACCTGAAAAATTGCTAAAAATAGTAAATGTTGAAATAAACAAGGAAATAGATGAAACTAATTGGAGGTCAAGGTGGAATAGGCAGGTGGCTACCAATATCCACCTAGATCATTCCTGCCTCCTTAGGAAGTAATGGTCCCCATTGTGTGCAAATCCTCCATGAGGTGAGGAAATTTATGTTGAACCTGGTCCCTAGTGAACCACTTGCCTTGGTGAAGGAGTTGTCCTGCTTTGAAAACTTGATAGAGCTAGACCCTCTATTCATGAGTGTTCTTGATCTGTGTATCCATGATCTGATCAGTTATGTCATGTTCCATGCAGTCTGGGTTTAGCTCTATTGGTGTGAGTTGTTCTGCAATGTCGGATGTGTCTAGCAATGGTGGAAAGTATGGCCAAAGGCAGTCTGCATTGAACATTGGGTGCAGACCAACGAACAGTGGAATGTTGAGGTTGAAGGTATTGTCCCCCACAACCTTAGTGATGGTTTATGTCCCATATCAGAGAAGGAAAAGCTTGTGGTGGGGTCTAGTGACGTGCTCCTTCTGCAAATGTAACCAAACTTTGTCGCCCACCTGGAACTTGTGCGGAACACAATGTTGGTCATGACATTGCTTGTACTTAGCATTGGCTTTGTACAATATATCATGGACCTAATGGATGATGTATTGAATGTGCTCAATGAAGTTGTTAGCCCTATCGACTTCGGACTGGACGTGAGCCGAATATGCCTAAGTAGCTGCAAATGGTATGGCCACTTCGATGGGACATAATGGTTGAAATCCAAACCCTACCTGAAAGTGGAGCTATAGAGAGATATGTTGTAGTTGTGCAGGACATAGGGGGGGCTTTCAACGCATGTGCATGGATGCTTTGAGTTGTAAATGCGCAAAATGTGTATGATCATCCTGTTGACGTCCTCTATTTGGCCATCAGTTTGGGGATGGAAAGTTGTGGGCTTAGTAAGTTTGGTATCCAGCATCGACCAGAGACTTGACCAAAATGTAATCAGGAATATACTATCTCGATTTGAGACAATGGACTGTGGGATCCCGAAGTGTACCCACATTCGCTCAAAGAAGAGTTTAGGAGTGGCCTCTCTTGTGATACTCTTCTTATAGGACGCCATAATGGCCATCTTAGAGAATCTTTCAACGACATGAATACGCAATTGTTGTCATGCTTAGAAGAAGGAAGGCCCGACATGTAATCCATGGAAATGGATTCCCAAGGTTGACTAGGAGTAGGAAGATGAGTATATAGGCCTTTCTTCTTGATGGTTGGTTTGGCAATGGCACAAGAAGTGCATGATTTAATGTACCTCCCAACATTTTGATGAAGATTCGGCCAATAAAAATACCTCTACAGTACTGCCACTATTCTCTCTACGAATGTCTAGCGACCCGACTATAGTGCGCCTCCCAAATCATCTTCGCAAGCTCGCTTGAAGGAACACATATGTGTTCTAGGTGGCATAACAGTGCATCCTAGAGGTGAAAATTTGGAACTTTCTTACCATCCAATAGTGTTTGATATGTGCTGTCAAATTCTAGATTGCTCCTGTAAAGATGTGACCACCTGAAGTCTCGTGCCCACAGGAGCCGAGCACAGTGATCAGCGCCATGACTGATGGTCGATGGAGGCAGTCTACAACATTATTGGTGATGCCCTTCTTGTACTTAATGTTCAAATTTAATTGTTGCAGGTATGTGGACCATTTCGGATGGCAATCATTCTGCAACTTCCCTTGTGTCTGTATCAACTGCAAGGGTCGATGTTATGTGTGGATGATTGTTTCCTTCCCCATAATGTAATGCTTCCATTGATGGCAGAACTGCACAATGGAATACATTTCTTTTTCATAAGTGGGATACTTTTGAACTGTGTTTGAAAGTGTCTCACTATGGTAAGCCACTGGATGCCCCTGCTGAGTAAGAACTGCACCATAGCATAGTCAAAGGCATATGTCTCAATTAAATGGTTGTTTCAGGTCTGATAATGTGAGCATTGGTGCAGAGTAGAGGCAATGCGTCAACTTGGAAAACGCCTTATGTTGGGTTTCAGACCAAAAAAACTTTACTTTGACTCCACCCTTAGTGACTTGACTTAAAGGCCAAGTGATATGAGAGAACCCCGACACCAACCTGCAGTAGAAATTGGCAAGACCCAGAAATTTGTGGAGCTCTATTAGAGTGGTTGGGGTTGGCTAATCCTAAATAACTTGTATCTTATCTAGGTCCACATGCACACCTTGCTCATCAATGATGTACCCCCAATATTGAATCTGCGTCACGCCAAAAGTGCATTCTCCAAATTGGCACACAACTTGTGTTGACACAGGTTTTGAAGGACCTACCAAATATGGTGGAGGTGCTCTTCCTAACTCTAGTTGAAGATCATGATGTCATCTAAGTACACCACCACTAATGGATTGATGAAGGGTTGCAAGATGTCGTCCATTAATCTCATGAAGGTTGTGAGGGCATTCATCAACCCAAAAGACACGACCAACCATTCAAAAAGGTGCTCCTTGGATTTGTAGGTAGTTTGCCACACATCGGAGGGTTTGATAGGCACCTGGTGATAACCAAACTTCAAGTCAATATTGCTAAAATATTTGACCCCCTTGAGATGGTCCAGAAAGTCGTCAATCCATGGGATTGGGTACCTATTCCAGACAGTGATCTTATTCAATGTCTGATAGTCAATACAGAGTCTCCATGTCCCGTCCTTCGTCTGTACCAATACAATCAAGCTTCCATAGGGTGATGATCTTGGCCTGATGTGCCCTTTCTGCAACAACTCTTGAATCTACCTCTTGATCTCATCGTTCTCCAAAACGGAGCATCGATAGATCGGTCCATTGGGTGGCGGTGCACCCGGGGTCAGATCGATGGAGTGTTTGACCTGACAATGCAGAGGTACCCCTGTAGGTGAGGCAAAAATATCCCTGTACTCCTCCATGACTTTGTCCATCTTTTGTTGTTGTGCAGAGAAGCCCTATCTGGAAGTTTTGGCCACAACCTTCTTCTTTACTTGAGGGTGAATCATAAGGAAAACAAATTTCATGGTTTGGGAAATGATCTTACTACATTGTTTTGTAGTGATCAAAGAGATGGCGGTAGGCAGGGCTACCTTTGGTATCCTGTAACACTTATTCCCCAAAGTAATAATAAAAGAGAAAGGTCTAGACTCATATACAACATGTCACTTCCACAAGTATGGTTGTCCTAATAATACGTCACAAACTTCAAGAGGAGCGACATCACATAATACCTCATTCGTGAAGGGCTTGATGTTGTAAGGAAGGTGACACTGTTGGCTTACACGAAGATCTCGTCCTTAATGAAGCCACCCGATGGTGTACGAATACAGATATGCTGTCATCGGTAGGCTCAATTGCTTCACAACCTCTGCTGAAATGAGGTTCTTTTGGCTCTCATTGTCGACAATGAAGTAGAGTGAAGAACCATTCACCCACATCTATGAGTGGAAGATGTGTTCCCCCTCCTCTAGATCTTCGGGCTCATTCTTTTGGATCTTGGTGATGGCCACAGTGGCGCTGGACTCTGTGCCAATGATCTGCTTCCCTTTATCATTCCCCTTATCGGGTTCTGACTCAGAGTTAGAATATGCGTCTAATTCGAAAGCCTTCAGCTCAGCCACCAGTAACTACTTGGCCCAACACTCACTTGTGTTGTGAGTGGAGCTTTTATGGAACTCGCGACATTTTCTCGTATCCTTCTTTTTCTTTGAGGTGTTTTTCTTTGCTTGCGGCTTCAGCAGGTTGTCTTGGGTCGCCCCTCCTTGGCTTTGGCCTTTGCTTTGTGGTTTGGGGGTGCCTTTTCCTTGCTTCAGATTCACAGATCCAAAGTCTTACTTCTTTTATTTAAACTTCTGCTCAATCTTGACAATGTATCGATATGTTGTGTCAAGCGAGGAGATGTCTAGGAACTCCATCTCATCTTGGATGTACTTGTGCAGGTATTTGCGTTACTTAAGTACCAAATGCCACTGAGAATCCTTGATACCTAATTTTGTGTGGAGGGTATAGAAAACATTTGTGAACTCCTGCACATATTGGTCCCTTCCTGCCGTAGCATGGTCCACTTTATGTATTTATCTTCATAACTCCCGACAGGGTAATATTGTTCCTTGATGGTGTCTCGAAAAGAATCCAAAGTGGGTGAAACTAAAAATAGTGAGGATTCCCTCTCGTCCTTTTGTTCACATTAGGTTTCTAACCAATCCTTGACGTGTGGGGCAGATTTGAGAAGTGAAAAACTAATCTTTTCCCGATTGGAAAAGTATTGAACTGAAAAAATCCTTCCAACAGATTCAACCATTTATATACAGCATATGCATCTATCTATCCCTCCAATATGGGAATGTCAAAGTTAACTTGTACCTTAAAAGGAGTGGCACCTCCAGAGTGGCTCTTGGATGAAGATGTGTCTCCTCTGGGTAGCCATTGAAGGAGCTAAGAGAAATTATCCATCATCGCATTCCTTTGTGGCTCGAGGGCTTCCTCGAGAAATATTTTGATAGGATCTTCTGCCCCCTTGTCTTTCTTTTCTTCCGCCATAGGAGGTCGTCGGGGATTGCATGGTTGGTCTTGCAAAGGTTCAACTAGATCGAGCCTATTGGGTCCTAGATATGTTATCATATGGGCTATCCAAACCTTTCATTTACAAGCCATATTCATACTCTTACAACATATTTCGTAACTATCATATTACCAGTTTTCCCTAAATGCATTCATTTTACCTTGTGGTTAATTATTAATGATTTCTTGTATTTTTAATGATTAAATGAGTTTT
>APFE030052940.1:0-17625 GCA_000404065.3 Pinus taeda | reverse complement strand
AATATTTGAAATTACATTTTATAGTGAATTACTCCAGTGTTTACCACTCTTTGTTAATGATATGGAGAGTGAGATAATCTATCTTATTTTGGTTATTGGATTTGCATGTTTAAATATTTTTAGTATAGAGCCTTCTCAAATACCATGCACACTTTGCTTTGTATTGTTATTTATAATAGAGTCTTCTCAAAATAACATGCACACTTTACTTTGTATAGTTTAAAATGTAGAAAGAATTTTGACTGTCTTTTGGTTCTTGCTTCACCTTTATTTTTGTTGTTGTTGTTATTTTAGATATATTTTGTTAATTTTTTTTAGTTTTTATACATATTCAATAACTAAATTGTGTTTGTCCTTTCCTATGATTTGATGCACAGGAACCGCCCAGGGGAGAATTGTTATCTTCCAATGCGCTCTTGTTGCTGCTGTTACAAAAACCCTTGTTGGACTATTCTCTTCCGCTGCTCCAAATTCGTTTCAGGTACTCTGTTTATTTCGTGTGTTTATTTAAATTTTAGATAATGTGTTGTTAATGTAATTTTGTTCTTTCTATTTCATTTTCTTTAATTAGTTTAATCTCTTCAAACGAGGCTCCTGTCCTCCTTGATTTTCATAATTATTTTCATAAGTATCTTCAACCAAGTCATTGTGCATGGTTCTACGTCGGGTTCAGGTCCTTGGCCTCCTTCTCTGTTGTTGAGGATGAGCTTAAGGCTACACGTTTATTAACTTTTTGCATCTGTTACTTTCGAAGTTTTATAACACCTTTGTTAAATATGATATCGCTGTACTTTCTAAGTTTTCGGTCGTCAAAAGGCAAACTTCTCTAGATCACCATTTGTTTGAAATTTTTCACTCGTTTCTGTGAAGTTAACCAACTTGAACGTAAACCAAAGCCCTCAAAGGATTAGTCAGGGCTTCATTTGTTTGAAAATTTTCACTCGTTTCTGTGAATTTAATCAATTTGAATGTAAACCAAAGCCCTCAAAGGATTAGTCACGGCTCCAGTGATTCCCTCCCTCCGCTTTCCAGTATCTTCCGTCCACATTTCTCAACATTGTATTTGCATTTCTTTCTAATTACAAATATACAAATATACAAGTGTCAAAAGTAGAAATATACAAATATATTCTTATGTTTTGGAAGATGGGTCGGACGACCATTTCAACCGTTGCCAAAACCCGTATTGTTATGTTCTTGAGCTAGTGGTAGTTTAGTTAAGTTCCGTTGTACTTAGGATTATGACGAGTGGAGGTTTTCGAAAATTTGGTTGTGTTGGTTACGATTATGACGAGCGGAGGTTTTCGAAAATTTCGTTGTGTTTGTATGTTACTCATATTGGGGCATTTCAGGGCATTTCAGAATTTGTGTCTATGCAAATTGTTTTTATTTTATTTTATTTTAGTTTTTTAAAGATTTTAGATAATTAATTTATTGATTTTAACATTGAGTTTTTTTTTTATTTACTTCAATTATAATTTTATTAATTAAATTGTGTTTTTATAATTAATTATCTATATTGTAATTTTTTATGCATATTATTTGTTATATTATCATGTATATATTTATAAAGAGAATGAAATGATATCCAATTTTATTTTATTTTCAAGTTTTCTAAGAAGGTAGAGGTGGAAGTGGAGATTTTATATAATTAATCTATTGATTTAAATAGTCAGACTAAGAAATAAGCATTGAGTTTTTGTGATTACTCAAACATCCCTTTGATATTATTAATATAATTTCTATAAAATTATAATAAATTGTGTTTTTAATTAGTTATTATATTATAATTTTATATACATATGTTTTTTATATTATCAGTATATATTGATAAAGAGAATGAAATGATATCCAATTTAATTTATTTTCAAGTTTCCTAGGAGGTGGAGGTGGAGTGGAAGTGGTGAAGGAGGAGATGGAGTGGATGAAGAGAGGAAGATGAGGAGGAGGAGAGGGAGGATGAGGAAGAATATGAAGGGGAGGTGGAGGAGGACAAGGTAGAGGTAAGAGGTGGAGGATGAGGAGGATATGAAGGTGGAGGTGGAGGAGGACAAGGTAGAGGTAAGAGGTGGAGGAGGAGGTGGAGGCGGAGTCGGTAGAGGAGGTGGATGTGGAGGTGGTTGTGGAGGAGGCAGTGGTGGAGGTGGAGGAGGAGGAGGAGGCGAAGGTAGAGGTGGAGGTGGACTCAGAGGAGGAGTTAGAGGCAGAGGCTTAGGTGGTGGATGTGTAGGTAGAAGGGGTGGAGGTGGTGGTAGGAGTGGAGGTGGAGGAGGAGAAGGTGATTGAGGAGGAGTTGTACATGGATGCAGATTAAGAGGAGGAGGAGGAAGAGGATGTGGACGTGGAGGAGGTGGTAGTGGAGGAAGAGGAGGAGGAGGAACAGGAGGTGGTGGAGGAGGAGGGGTCAAAGGTGAAGGTGTTGGAGGTAGTGGTGGTCCAGGTTGAGGAAGAAGAGGTGGGCGAGGTGGGAGAGGAAGATGAGGAGTAGGAGGAGGAGGAGAAGGAGGTGTAGTAGGTGGAGGTGGAGTAGGTGGAGATGGAGGTGGAGGAGGTGGTGGAGGAGGAGGTCGTGGTGGTAATGGTGGAGGAGGATGAGGCGAAGGTGGAGGTGGAGTTGTAGGTGGTGGAGGAGGAGGCGGAGGAGGTATTCGAGGAGGAGGTGGATCTCGAGTTGGAGGTGGTTGTGGAGGAGGCAGTTGTGGAGGTGAGGGAGGTGGTGGTAGAGGAGGAGGACCAAGACAAGGCGAAGGTAGAGGTGGAGGTGGTGGAGGAGGATGCAATGGAGGAGTTGAAGGCAGAGGCTTAGGTGGTGGAGATGGAGGTGTAGGGGATGGAGGTTGTGGTGGAGGAGAAGGACGAGGAGGAGGAGGTGAAGGTGAAGGTGTTGGAGGAGGGCCTTCACATGGTTGAGCGTGGTATTAAAGGAGATCTAACTTGTTGATGATCTTCGATCAAATGAATTAGATGGATCAAGCGAGTCCTTAACTTATATGGATTATGGGTCCCTTTAGAGTAGACTTGGTAGGTGGGGATCAAAATTGAGACATCATTAGCAGGATTAAATTGTGGAGTTTGGAAGGATTGGTTGCATTTGTCATGAGACATTAATGTGGGACACTTGGTCAGCGGTTTGGTGTAGTCATGAAGGCTTGGAGATGGAATTTTTTTAATATATATGGAAATCACGAGTGGAGCAACTTAACCGAGGTTAGGAGTAGTGGATATAAATAAAACTCATTAGAGAACCTTGAGGTGATGTTGGAAGCATTGAGACACCATGAGAGGATTCAATGATTGATTTGATGATTTACAATTTTCTCAATCTCTTCATGGTCCTTGTTATGGATAAGTTAGTAAAGTTGATAGATAAAATTCACTTGGGGGACCTTACAATAAGTAGGATCCGAATTTATTTGAGTTGGGTGTGTTGATGGTCCTATGTACAAGAGTCACAACACTTGTGGAGGAGATTCTTAAATGTCATGATAGTGAGCTATGTATAAGTATGTGATGAGAGTGTTGGAGAAATGATTGATGATGGCATAAGGACATGAATTCTTATGGTATGTATATGACAGTAAATTTAGCAACCCAACTAGTGAAAAATTTGGGGGCCAGTAGTGCATAGAGACATGAGAGATTTACGTTGGAGTATGGAGAAGAGACATAAGCTTTGTATTTCAAAGGTGAATAATATTATCCCATCAATATTGGGCTCCCTTTATGTTTATTATCTTTGACGATTACACCAGAGTTGGAAATTTACAACATTAAGTAGGTATGTATCATTCACTCATGATGTTATTTAGTTCTTATTTAGATCATTAGATGGTTTATTCATAATATTCTCAACAACTTGATTTATTTTCTCATAGCGAGTCACTACCACTATAGAGTCCATGAATATTAAGGGATGAAGATACCTTAGTTAGTGCAAGCATGAAGGAATGTTGAGTTTACATTTTTTGTAGGTTAGAAAGATGTTGGAAAATATGGAAATCCACTCCATTATAAGCGAAGTATATTCCATAGAATCATTCCTAGATTCATGTTCAAAGTTATGATTTCACTCTTGGAAATGACATGGGGAGAGTCAACCTATGGAAGTAAATGTGTTGATGAGAACTTTAAACTCAAGCAAACATGACTAGGTATGTTAATTTACATTTTTCTTTTATTGTGAAAGTTGTTCATTACTAGATGAATACACATTTACTGAGTACATGAGGTATGAAAATTAAACATACCAAAAAAATGATTAAAAAAGTTTGATACCAAACATACACCATTATGCATAAAAAGTGTTGAAACACAAAAATTATATGAAATTTTTTTGTAGGGAAATTAGCATATTGTCTTTACATTTATAATTCCATGAAACCATAAAAGATTTCATCAAGATATTTGGTCACAAACTTCAAGAGTTGGTTAAAAACACTGAACTTTTAGTTGCTACCATCCTTATTTATGATATAGACGCATTCAATGAAGAGTTCTAGTTTTTCTTAACTGAGAAATGTTTACATACTTTGAGGGAGGTTCAAGAAATGATGATAAATATAGAACTAAATATAGTAGCCTTGAGATAAAGTGATGTGCTTGGTTCATTAACATAATCAAATTCTAGATCTGAAAGAAAACCTAGTGCAGTATATATAATCAACTCAACCACATATGCAATGGTAATGTTGTTGAAGTTATGGAAAACTTCAAACATCTATTTCAAGAGTTTAATACCCAAGGGATTGGAATAGAAAGAATAGAAAAGGTCCAAAATCAAATTAAGAGAAATTTTGGCTTTGACAATGATAGGGGTATATCAATAATATATTATTATCTATAAATAAATATTACACATATATTAATATATAAAATATATAATAATTAGAAATACTTCTAATATTAATAATAATTAAGCTATAATGTTAACATTAATAAAATTGAATTAATAACAGTTATGTATTATCATTAATATTCATAAATAATGTTCATAATAGTTACATTTTATACATTAATAATAATAATAATAATTAAATATAATATTGACAATACAAATATTAACATTAATGTTATTAATGATAAGGTTAATATACTCTTAATAATTTCATAATAATTATTTATGTAAATATCTTTCAATGTAATAGTTTGATACATTTTGTTAACGAGCTCAAATTGTTAATGTTGATAACATAATAATTAATGGTTAAATTTAATTACTTATAATTCATCATTTTCAATCTTATTAAACACTAACAATTATAATAGGTCATAATTACTCATTTATTAATATATTACGCCACATGAACTATTAATAGTTTGATTATTAACTAATATATAAAATCATAATTTATGAATATCAATACTATTGATTATTTATTAATGTTATTATGTTAAAGCATTAATATAAGTAATATAAATAACAACATATATATATATTTTTATTACAAAATATAATATATATTAATATTAATGTTATTATATTATACTAATATAATATATATTAATATTATTGTTAATATATTAATATTAGTATTATAATTAATGTTAATATTACTAATAACATTGATATTAATGTGTGTGTCTTACTCTAAAATATGTGTTACAATTTAAATAGCCATGCCCATTAAAACATGTGTCTTACGATGCAGTTGAACTTTTGAGGCCATAGCTATACCACACCATAAAAAAAATTTAGGTCTAAATTTTACTGTTAATATAATATCACATAGTTTTTATGTTTTTGTCATCTAATAAAACCTCGTATATATATATATATTGTGAATTTTTGCAGCCATAGTTGTAACCCAACCTAATATGGTTACTATGTACATATATTATAGATATATTGTAGAACAATTGTTGGAGCTTTAGAGATGTAATTGCAACATGTGTCCACCACATATCTTCATTGAGATAAGCTACCATTTCCCAAGCTAGTTTATTTCCATTTTGTATGTAAGCATATTTAAATTCTTTGAGATTAATGACATGAAGTTTTATTTCTGCTTCAACTTTATGTTTATGTTTATATTTTTATTCTGTTGCATTCCTGCATAAGTCTGGATCATCATAATATGCACTAGGAGTAAAATCACTCATCCTTAGGACCACTACAAGCACATGTCAGAGTCTAAGATGATGAGTGGTTGTATTGAGGGATTCTTTCTTGGAGAGTGCAATACTTGGAGTTTGTTTTGAATTAGGACATGGTGCGGAGAATTAAAGCTTGGATCCTCTTTTAGAGAGCACAAAACAATGTCACGAGGAGTGCTTGAAATGTTGATCCTTAGCTTAGAGACCATGAAACTTTGGAGGTGGATTCCAACCACCACATGACACATGTACATCTTCACTAAACTACCCTTATGTGGATATACTGTAATAACTTCTATTAGGTTTTTGCGCAATTGATCCATTTTCTATTATATGCCTAACTGATCTATCTTATAAAATGTGGAGAGTGTCATCATTCTCACAACATAGTCCATAAATCATCCATATCTTCTTGATGTAATCATATTGTAGCCCTTCTTTGTAATGCGAGACTTAAAGCTTAGGTGGATTATTTGGAACTAGGGTTTATAAGACTTTACTAAATGATTTAAATAAACACTTAAATAAGAGTTTCAAAATAGTTTTTAAAATGTTATAAAATAATTAGGGTTTAGCGTTTTGGGTTTGGGATTTATGGTTTAGGGTTTAGGGTTTAAGGTTTGGGGTTAGGGTTTAGGTTTTGGTTTTAGTGTTTAGGGTCTACAATATTTTAGTAAATGCTTTTAAGAAACACTTAAATAAAAGTTACAAAACAATTTTTAAAATGTTATAAATGGTTAGGGTCTAGGGTTTGCGGTTTAGGGTTTATGGTTTTGGGTTTACATTTTGGGGTTTAGAGTTTATGCTTTCGTGTTTAGGGTTTAGGGTTTTGTGTTTATGGTTTAGGGTTTATAACACTTTATTAAATTATTTTAATAAACACTTAAATAAAAGTTACAAAATTCTTCTTAAATTGTTATAAAATTCTTGGGGTTTATGGTTTAGGTTTCTGGCATAGTGTTTAGGGTTTAGGGTTTAGGGTTTATTGCTTAGGGTTTAGGGTTTAAGGTTTGGGGGTGTGGGATTTCATTTTTAGGGTTTAGGGTTTATAAAAATTTATTAAGTTCTTTTAGTAAACCCTTAAAAATGGTTACAAAATACTTTTTAAAATGTTATTAAGTGATTAGGTTTAGGGTTTAGGGTTTAAGTTTTATAAAACCATAGTAAATTCTCTTAATAATCACATAAATAAAACTTACAAAATTATTTTTAATACATCATAAAATTCTTAAGTCTTAAGAGTTTAGGGTTTGGGGTTTGGGGTTTAGGGTTTAGAGTTTAAAGTTTATAGTTTATAGTCGTTTGGTAAATTATTTTAATAAACACTTAAAAAGTTAAAAAATGTATTTTAAAATGTTATAAAATTCTTAATCTTAGGGATAGGGTTTATGGTTTAGGGTTTGGGATTTATAACGCTCATAAATTATTTTAATAACAACATAATAAAAGCTACAAAATTCTTGTTAAAATGTTATCAAATGCTTAGGCTTTAGGGTTTACTTTTAAAATCTATAAAATTCTTAATATTTAGCGTTTAGGGTTCACAGGACTTCAGTAAATTCATTTTATAAACACTTTAAAAAAGTGTGAAAACACTTTTTAAAATATTATAAGATTCTTATTGTTTAGGGTTGAGGTGTTTAGGGTTGAGCTCTTATAACACTTCAATAAATTCTTTCAATAAACAATTAAAAAAAGGTTACAAAACACATTTTAAAATTTTATAAAATGTTGAGGGTTTAGGGTTTAAAATGTATAAAATGCTTAGGGTTTATAGCTTAGGATTTAGGGTTTATAAAACTTAAGTAAATCCTTTTAATAAGTACTTAGAAAAAAGTTACAAAATGCTTTCTAGAAAGTTATTAAATGCTTAGGGTTTAGGTTTGAGGGACACTTTAGTAAATTATTTGAATAAACACTTTAAAATTTTTTACAAAACTATTGTTAAAATTTTATAATAATCTTAGTGTGTGGGTTTTAGTGTCTAGGGTTTAAAAGTCACAAAATTCTTATTCAAATGTTATAAAATGTTTAGGATTTAGGGTTTTAAAACGTTACAAAATGATTGGTAAATTGTAATAAAATGCTTAGGGTTTAGGTTTTATAACAATTTAGTAAATTCTTTAAATAAACACTAAAAAAGAGTTACAAACGCTTGTTAACATGTTATAAAATACTTAGGGTTTAGGGTTTGGGGTTTAAAATGTTATAAAGTGCTTATGGTTTAGGGTTCATGGGTTAGTTTTGGGGTGTGGGTATTAGGTTTTATGGTTTATGGTTTATAATTCTTTAATAAATTATTTTAATAAACACTTCTAAAAAAGTTAAAAAATGGTTTTTAGGGTTTATGGTTTTTTGGGGTTTTTAGGGTTTAGGGCTTTTTAGGTTTTGGGTTTATGGTTTTTTAGGGTTTAGGGATTAGGGGTTTAGGGTTTATATCACTTTACTGAATGCTTAGTAAACACTTAAATAAAAGTTACAAAACACTTTTTAAAATGTTATAAATATTTAGGTTTTAGGGTTTGGGGTTTAGGGCTTAGGGTTTAGGATTTAGGTTTTGGAGTTTAGGGTTTAGAGTTTATAAGACCTTAGTAAATTCTTTCAGAATTTAGGCTTTAAGGTTTAGGGTTTATAAGACCTTACTAAATGATTTTATGGTTTATCCTTTAGGCTTTAAGCATATAGATATATGGTTTGGGGTTTGGGGTTTAGGGTTTGGGTTTTATAACCCTTTAGCAAATTATTTTAATAAACGCTTAAGTAAAAGTTACATAACGCTCTCTAAAATGTTATAAAATTTTGAGTGTTTAGGGTTTACCTTTGGGGTTTTGCGGTTTGGGATTTAGGGTTTTGGGTTTAGGATTTAGAACACTTTAGTAAATTATTTTAATAATCACTTATATAAAAGTTTCAAATGCTTTCAAAATGTTATAAAATGATTAGGGTTTAGGTTTTAGGGTTTGGGGCTTTACGGTTTACGGTTTCAGGTTTACGATTTAAGGTTTATAATACTTTAGTAAATGCTTTTAACAAACACTTAAATAAAATTTACATAACACTTTTTAAAATATTTTAAAATTCTTATGGTTTAGGTTTTAGGGTTTATAACACTTTAGTAGATGCTTTTAATAAACGCATAAATAAAATTTAGAAAACTCTTTTTAAAAAGTTATAAAATACATAGGGTTTAGGTTTTAGGGTTTCAAGTGTAGTGTTTGGGGCTTAGGGTTTAGGTTTCATAACACATTAGTAAATTATTTTAATAAACACTTTAAAAAAAACTAGAAAACAATTTTTAAAATGTTATAAAATTATAAGGGTTTAGGGTTTATGGTTTAGGTTTTATAACACACTAGAAAATGCTTTTAATAAACACTTAAATGAAAGTTACGAAACACTTTTTGAAATGTTATAAAATGATTAGTATTTAGGGTTTGGGGTTTGGCGTTTAGGGTTTATGGTTCATGTTTTAGGATTTAGGGTTTATAACGATTTAGTAAATTCTTTTAATAAAGACTTAGATAAAAGTGAAAAAAAACTCATTTTAGAATGTTATAAAATGCTTAGGGTTTAGGGTTTGGGTTTTAGGGTTTACAGGGTTCAGTAAGTGATTTTAATAAACACTTAAATAAAAGTTGCAAAACACCTTTTGAAATTTCATAAAATTCTTCGAGTTTGGATTTAAGGTTTAACGCTTAGGGTTTTAGGTTTGGGGTTTAGACTTTGGGGTTTAGTGTTTAGGGTTTATCACACTTTAGTAAATTATTTTAATAAACATTGTAATAAAAGCTACAAAATTATTTTTAAAATGTTATGAAATGATTAGGATTTAGGTTTTGACATTTAGGGTTTGGGGTTTAGCGTTTAGGGTGGTTTAGCATTCAGGGTTGATGGTTTATAAGACTTTAGTAAATGGTTTTAATCTTGGCTTAAATAAAAGTTACAAAATTCTTTTTAAAATGATATAAAATGCTTAGGGTTAACTGTTTACGGTTTGGATTTTTGGATTTAAGGTTTAGGGGTTACAAGACCTTAGTAAATGCTTTTAATAAGGACTTAAAATAAAAGTTCCAAAATGATTTTCAAACTGTTATAAAATGCTTAGGGTTTTGGGTTTTGGGTTTTGATTTTGGGTTTTAGGTTTAGGGTTTAGGTTTGGGTTTTAGGGTTTATAACACTTTAGTAAATTCTTCTAATAAAAACTTAAATAAAATTTACAAAATGGTTTTTAAAATGTTACAAAATGCTTAAGATTTATGGTTTAGGTTTAAGGTTTAGGGTTTGGGGTTTCAGGTTTAGAGTTTAAGTTTTAGGGTTTATAACACTTGAGTAAATGCTTTTAATAAGCACTTAAATAAAAGTTACTCACTAAGTTTTAAAATGTTATAAAATTCTTAGTGTTTATGGTTTAGAGTTAAGGGTTTGAGGTTTATTGTTTGGAGTTTATGATTTACGGTTTACAATTTTGAATTTAGGGTTTATAACACTTTCGTAAAAGATTTTAATAAACACTTAGATAAAATTTACAAAGCAATTTCTAAAATGTTATAAAATGCTTAGCATTTATTGTTTAGGGTTTGGGGTTTAGGGTTTAGGGTTTGGGGTTTAGGGTGTATGGTTTAGGGTTTGGGTTTTAGGTTTTAGCGTTTAGGGTAGAGTGTTTAAGGTTTATCAAATTCTTAGGGTTTAGGGTTTAAGGTTTAGTTCTAAGGTTTATAACAATTTAGTAAATTCTTTTAATAAAAACTTAAATAAAAGTTCCAAAACACTTTTTAAAATGTTATAAAATGATTGGGGTATATGGTTTAGGCTATAGGGTTTAGAGTTCTAGTTTTAGGGCTTAGGGTTTAGGGTTTATGGTTTATAAAACTTCAGAAAATTATTTTAATAAACACTTAAATAAAAGTTACAAAAGTGTTTTAAAAATGTTATAAAATGGTTAGGATTTAGGGTTTGCATTTTAGGGTTTAGGGTTTAGCCTTTTAAGTCTAGGGTTTAGGGTTTAGAGTCTAGAGTTTTGGGATTAAAAATCTTTAGTAAATATTTTAATAAACATCTAAATAAAATTTACAAAACACTTCTTAAAATGTTATAAAATACATAGGGTTTAGGGTTTTATGTTTTATAGTTAAGGGTTTAGAGTTTACAACACTTTGGTAAATGTTTTTAGTAGACACTTAAATAGAAGCTAGAAAATGTTTTTAGGATTGTTATAAAATGCCTAGGGTTTAAGGTTTAGTGTTTAGAATTTAGGGTTTGGATTTAGGGTTTGGCGTTTACGGTTTAGGGTTTAGGGTTAAACATTTGTAGTTTAGGCTTTAGGGATTAGGGTTTACAGTTTAGCATTTAAAACACTTATAAAATGCTTAGGGTTTAAGTTTTAATATTTTCGGTTTAGGGTTTAGGGTGTAGGGATGAACCACCACACCTTAAGGGGGTATCCGCTGCTACCTATTACACATAATTCAGTCATCCCATTGAGCCTCGAGGATTTATGAAGAAAAATAAATAAAAGGAAATAGGTTTATTAAGAAGGGTGCTAAAACAAAGGTCGGGTATCTCATGTACCACAATTTTCTCCCTCCTACACTCACATACCCAAGTGTGGTCTTCTCCTATTATATATACTCATAAAATTCTTAGGGTTTATGGTTAAGGGATTAGGGTTTGGGGTTTAGGTTTAGGATTGACATTTTATAACATTTTAGTAAATTCTTTTAAAAAGAACTTAAATAAAAGTTCTAAGTAGTTTTTAAGATGTTATAAAATTCTTAAGCTTTAACATTTAGGGTTTAGCGTTTATAACACTTTACTAAATCTTTTTAATATACACTTAAACAAAAGTTACAAAACACTCTTTAAATGTTATAAATTAATTAAGGTTTAGGTTTCAGGGTTTAGGTATTAGGGATTTGGGTTTAGGGTTTATGACAATTTAGTATTAAAATTTAATAAACACTTAAATGAAAGTTACAAAACACTTTTGAAATGCTATAAAATTCTTAGGGTTTAGCGTTTAAGGTTTGGGTTTTTTGTTTTAGGGTTTATAGTTTAGGGTTTAATTTTTATGGTTTTGGGTTTATAACACCTTAGTAAATTATTTTGATAAAAACAGAAGTAAAAGTTACAAAACTCTTTTTAGAATGCTATAAAATTCTTAGGGTTTGGGGTTTACAAGCCTTTAGTAAATATTTATAATAAACACTTAAATAAAAGTTAAAAAACACTTTCTAAAATGTTATAAATTGCTTAGGGTTTAGCCTTAAGAGTCTAGGGTTTATAAGACTTTAGTAAATCCTCTTAATAAGGACTTAAATAAAAGTTAGATTTTTTTTAAGATATTATAAAATAATTAGGGTTTAGGGTTTATGGTTTTGGGTTTGGTGTATAGATTGTAGGGTTTATAACAGTTTAGTAAATGATTTTAATAAAAACTTAAATAGATGTTACGATATGTTTTTTAAAATCTTATAAAATTATTATGGTTTAGCATCTAGGGTTCAGGGTTTGTGGTTTAAGGTTTAGGGTTTAGAGTGTAGAGTTTAGGGTTTAGGGCTTTAGGTTTAGAGTTTAGGGTTGAAGGTTTGAGGTTTACAATTTAGGGTTGAGGGTTTCTAACACTTTAGTAAATTCTTTTAATAAACACTTAAATAAAAATGACAAAACTCTTTTTAAATTGTTATAAAATGCTTAGGGTTTAGGGTCTGGGATTTAGGGTTTGAGGTTTAGGGTTTATAAGGGTTCAATAAATGATTTTACACAATCATGATCCTTGATGTCACCAACTAAAACACCGAGTGAATCTTGTAGTAATTCTCAAAATTTTCTTTCATACATTTTCAAAAACACTTTGCATGAAAACGTTTCTTCAAACACATTTTATTAAAAGAAGAGAACATTGATGGTAGATACATTTACTCAAACATTTGCATGTTTCCAAATATGAAACCCTTATAAAAAGACAGAACAAAGATAGCTTAGCCAGTTCTTTATTAATTTGACGATAAAAATACATTGGAATATCACTCCATTTTGAAATTTTGATGGAGTAAATATAGAAATTTGGGCATGTTTTGGCATTAATTGTGGCTAATAGGGTTAATGTTGAAGTCAATTTTGCACAAGAATTACATCCTTCATAAAGTAGCTTGGCCCTTCTATAGAAAATCGCTCCCCACTAGACAAACTCAACTTCTATATATATAAACTCATGTGTTTTAATAAGCTTTTCCCCTCCATAAATAAAAGTTATCGTTTCAAAAAAAAATATTAGATATGATATTGAAATAGTTTTGTGTTGTTTGATAAATTTAGGGTTAAAAATAAAATTTAATTCATACTACATAAATTTAATATTTTAAAATTATATTTTTGGTTTATAATTAAATTTTAAATAAGATAAGGTCAAAAATTACCTAAATATAATTAGTAAAATAAATATATTTTTTGAAATATTAAAAAAAATATTATAGTTGAGAAGTAAATGCCACTCTATATGGAGTGTATGATAAATTATTAGATTCTAGAGGAATAATACCCAAAATGAATAAGGTATAAATAAAATACCAATTTGTTTGGAGAGTATAATCACTTATTCCATTGACATGTAATCTGAATAAGTACTATCATGGACATCTAGATGACATGATTATAAATGTCTTGGAAAACTATGGGGATGACACTATTTTCCCGAAGAATGAACCAAGATATGGAATATGACCAGTTATTTAATGGAAAATGTTGTAATATGTTAATATATTATATGTATGATCCAATATCACTACATGGATGATGTGCATTGGAACATTTTCATGAGTTATTTATAGTAACGGGATTGTCAAGGTTTTACATCTTCTTTTGATATGAAGAATTCTCAAGTGGGTGATCTAGAGATGGCTACAAATATTGATCTCATTGCAACAACTACTCATCTTCCCTTTCAGAGAGAGAAACAGTCTAAAAATTGTTCACCGTGTGACCTTCCCTCGAAAAAACTTATCGTCAATAATGTTTGTGGATATCATCTGAAAGGTATGGAAATTTCCTCATTGAAATCTAAATGGCACAGTTTAGTGGTTTTTTTCATTAGTATGTTACTTGTGAAGGGTGAAACATACTAGTTTTTAGTTATAATAAAAGGTTGTTAATGGAATTTCTCTTCCATAAACTTAATTTTCCTCTTTATCTATATAAAATTCTAAGTAAAATTTCTTGCACATACCAGTCACGTCGCAAGAACTCTAAAAGATCACTCTTTCCCCACAATTTCATCTATATTCTATTTAGACATCATTTGGAAAAAACAGGGGATGAGTATGATCATTGCCTGGATCAAAATGGTTTTGAAGAACCACAATTAACCAATTGTTTTAATTCCTCAGATATTCATGCACAAAATCCTTTACTGGGCGATCTTATTCAATTGCCACATTGTCATTCAGCATAGAATGATTGTGAAAAATGAGTTCATGAAGAAAACTCGTGTGTTTCAAATGATAATAACATTGAAACGCTGAGACCTACTAGTGTTTTCTGAACTAGAAGCATAAACAAGGTTACTACTACCTAACATATGGAATTAAAATAGGAATTTAGGGATAAAAGGGAAGTGAAACCCTCCAGGGTAAGTCTCTGGGCCAAAATTTTACCAAAAGAACCCGCACATGAAGAAGAGATCAATCAATTAGAACAAAACCCTCTATCTGAAGTTAAGATTAAACAGATCCAGAGAAAAAATTCTTGAGCAAGGCAAAAGAGACAATAAAATACTCCTAGAAATGATGAGTTTTTCCATATTGATGCTCATCCTGAAATCTTGCCAAAACGAAATAGGCGACATGTCTAAGATAATTTGGGATTTTTGTGTTGATGTCACTTTTTATCGTGATAGCCTCGAACCAACATCCATTTGAATGAGGCTAAAGTAAGAACATGTATTGGTACTGACAAAACTTGTTGATTGTCCCATGTCATGAAAAGTCTATTAGTGAGCTTGTCCATCAAAATAAGAAAGTCAAAACTTAAATTCAAGCTAAGGAAAGACACAGGGAACAAAAATCTTCCAATACTAAAAATAAATATCAATCTAAAGATATACATATTATTACCAATTATGTCTTCTAAAGAAGATGGTTCTAATCCTGATAAGTAATGACTTTATTTTTATCTATGATAAGGATGTTTCAAGTTTTCAAGGTATGTGTCTATTTTTCTTTATTTTATTAAATTTAAAAAAATGGAAAATACAAAATCCATGATTTTGTAGCATCCCTATATTGTTATCCATATAAATGCGTAATATAAGTCTTGTTAGTTGTAACAAGTCCTCCATATTCACTGGATGATGACCTTATACTCCACAATGGACAATAACTAAGTTATAAAGGAGAAAAGTCATAAAGAGTAAGTCTAGGTCATAAAGGAGAGAAGTCATGACCTAAATGATTACATTGTACATATTTCTTATTACAATAATAGGCCTGTTTATTTGAGAATAAGCGTCTCACACTTTCAATTTAATTATTATCAATTATTAGGTGAATGTTAGAGATTTAACCTTTATGGAATATGCTAGAATGGTCATAGTAGTATTCACATATCAAGGGTTAAGATTTATCTCCAAGTTCATTATGCTCTTGTAATTAATTGATGTCAAATTGTTTAATTAAAGAAAACATCATATCAGCATATGTCACATTGGACATGTGGTATTAATAAGTCTTCGCATTGGCCCATAGTGTTGTAAGAAGATATCTTTACTTGAGTTAAGAATTTTCATGGTAAAGTAGGGATAAGAATTTAAAATAAATTTATAATTTAGTTAAATTTTATGACTCTTTTTTATCTGATTAATATTAGATGTATAATGTGGTAAGTATTTTGATGCTTCTCATGGATTAATGTGTATACAAGTCATTTAATTTATAAGGTTGCACTAGTTCAGAAGAAAAAAAACTAGTAAAAGTTCTTATTATCGGGGGTTTAGTCTTGTTGAGTTGGTAATGTGAGATGTATAATGGGGTAAGTGTTCTGATGCTTATCATGGATTAATGTGTATACAGGTCATTTAATATATATCATTGCATTAGTTCAAAAGAAAAATAACTGGTAAAAGAAAGTTCTTATTATGGGGGGTGTAGTCTTGTTGAGTTGTTTCTTGTTATATGGTACTCATTTGAAATACAACATCAACCCAAGGATAAATACAATGTAACATTTGATATTTTTAGTAGACATCACTTTAAATATAAATACAAAATTGTTCTCAAAATGGCAATGAATCTACTCTATAGTGGGCATGCATACCATGCGAATATATTTGTATATGTCAAGTACATAATCTGTGGTATAGTGAAAAGGAATAATCTTTTAAATCATATAGCGCTCTAGAGTAAATCATGGTTGTTTGGAAAATACAAGGATGCAAGATTGGAGAATAGTTTTCTCAAAGGAATAGATTCTCTAAACTATGAATTTGCTTTCTCGCCTTATAGGATAAACATTTAGTTATTGAATATGTATAAAAACTAAAAAAAATTAACAAAATATATCTAAAATTACAACAACAACAACAAAAATAAAGGTGAAGCAAGAACCAAAAGACAGTCAAAATTCTTTCTACCCTTTAAACTATACAAAGTAAAGTGTGGATGTTATTTTGAGAAGACTCTATTATAAATAACAATACAAAGCAAAGTGTGCATTGTATTTGAGAAGGCTCTATACTAAAAATATTTAAACATGCAAATCCAATAACCAAAATAAGATAGATTATCTCACTCTCCATATCATTAAGAAAGAGTGGTAAACACTGGAGTAATTCACTATAAAATGTAATTTCAAATATTTAAAACCTTTGTATTAATGTAGCTATAAAATATTTGAAATGTATTTAAATTATCAATATTAAGAAAACTAACACATTTTTAATAGAAATTTACGTACTAGCACAATTATATAAAATTAATGGCTAGTGACTCCTAAAACATCTCATGTCAGAAAAATTTAAAAAATTATGAAATTAACTATTTTATTATTATTATTATTATTACTATAAGTTAAATATATACTTATTTCGGAAAGCATGGAAGAAGATGTTTATCAATGAAGGAGTTTCTTAATGTCTAAATAGGGTATGCAACAATACATAACTCATTTAATATGAAACTTGCTCATATCATATTTAATTAATTAATCAGCCTCACTAAAATGACAAAAAAAGCATAACTACCTTGCACATAAATCTCAGTCCTTGGTTTGCGTATACCACTAAAAAAATAATGAAAGATTTAATGGTCCTAACATAAATCTAATAATGACTAATAACTAAATTAAAGTTTTGGAATCTTTATTCTATTTTAAAATAAACATGTTTATTGATATAATTAATTTTGATTTCATCTTAACTTTGAGTTACCAATCACATTTGAAATAGTAAACATATAATTTGATATTAAAAACATGTAATTTTCAAATTAAAAAATGCATGCCAAAATTAAGAGTAAATCTATTATTATTGACACCTAAATAAAG